>JAVQKC010199688.1:7500-11363 GCA_036025475.1 Philypnodon macrostomus | reverse complement strand
CATGCCTGGCGCATCACTCCAATCACATGATCACACGGTCTGTGAGTGGGAGTCTTTGTGCTGTGGCTGCTGCGAGCATATAGGGGAATAAATGAGTGTGTCTGTCTGGGGGAGGGGGGCGGGGGGGCGGTGTGGAGAGAGGGTGGTAGTGGTGGGGGCAGGCTTGGTGTGTGCTGGAATTTCAGGAGGCAGAGGAAAATCAAGGAGGAGGGTGCAACAAGGTACTAGACTGTTGATGCTGCATGTTTTATGGCCAGACATTGAGATGCTTTTGAGAGAAAGAGACGGCCGGTTTATAGAGGTGGGAGGGGTTGTACGAGAACAATGATGTTTCTGGTGCGTGTGTGTGTGTGTGTGTGTGTGGTAGGAGCGCTGGATTGGATGGACTTTCACATTCGAAAGGTAAGCGCTTTTTCTTTGTCTTTTTGGGGGATTTTTTTCATTGATCAGTTTTGACATCTCCTCAAGTCAAGAGTGTTTTTTTGTCTTTGTTCTTTCATCTTTTTTGTTGGACTGACTTGAACTATCAAAGCGACGGAGGTTAACTGTACACTCATGTTTCTTTGTTCACAACGCCTGACTCAACTACTTATGGACCTACTAACCTACTAACTAAAGTGGGCTGGATGCGAGCGTAGCGCTTTTGAATGCACTTGAAAATTCTGTCATTTATGCATACCTATTATTTGCTGGTATGTGATTATGGATGTGCAAAGACCTGATTCCGACCGTTATAACCACACTTATATTTCTTTGTTAGCATTGTCTGACTCAACTACATGAAGACCTACTATCCTACTAACCAACTCTATCTAGACTTTGACAACAAATCACTTGCAAATTATAACTCCATTGTTTACGCCTACTGCTTATATAGATTTAATATGTTGAGCACTGACCAAACATAATATACAGTTTCTATCTCTTTGTCCGCATGTTTGACTCAACTAAAGGACCTACTTAGTTATTAACTAGCCTCATCTTGACGTTGAGAGTGAAGCTTTTGAATGAAAATGAAAATGAAAATAAAAACAAAAATCAAAATGGCGATTCTAACAATCATACTTTACAATTATTATTTCTATACATGACGCATTGACCAACCCGTTTCCAAATTTGGTAGACTCTATAACAATATGTCTGACCCAACTACTTATGGACCTAGTATTCTACTAACTAGCCAGATCTAGACACTGCATTTGCAAATAGTTAGAATTTGCCATGTTATATGTTGACGCATGTGCTTAACGCATTGACCAAATTTAGAGGACAGTCCTTACTCTGCATACATTTCTTTGTTCATATCGCCTGATTCAACCCATTACTACTACCTACCTCATTTTGACTTGATGCTGAATGCACTTTATGTCTACTCATCATTTGCTATGTGACATGTATGTGACCATATGGAGTGCACAGTACATACGTGTACATCTCTTTGTTCACATAGGTATCTAACAGACCTACTGACCTACTAACTAGCTGAATCTCTTCTTCGAATTCAGATGCCTTAAATGGACTTTACAATGTTCATACAATCATTCTTGCATACTTACTCATTTATCATTTGTCGTGTATTATGTTGACGCACCTCCCCAAATCTGGTCGACCATACTAACCATATGCTTACTGTATATCTCTTTGTTCACATCGGCTGACTCAACTCTACTAACTAGCCTGATCTCTACTTTGAGTGCAAATGTTGTAAAGCCTTATCATTTCTCATGGATTGTAAAATGGGGACGCGTGTGGAAGAAGCACTAACCCAATCGTCCCAAATTTGGTCAACCATTAACCAGTACGGTAACTACCTTCTACTAACCCACTAACTACCATTGTGTACTTTGAGTGTGGAGCTTTTAAATGCACTTGCCAACATAATTGGCTTTATTCAAAACTCCCGAATTCTCATGTGCCATGTAATATGTTCATGCCTGTGCAAGACACATAGACCATTTAAAAATATGCATGTCTCTTTGTTCACATTGCTTTACTCATAGCCCTAATTCCCTACTAACCCACTATAGCCTCAATTTGAAATGCATTTTTTTGCACATGTTTCGGCGATCATTGCCACCGTGTGCTTGTATGCCTTTGTTCACATTGCCTGAATCAACTCAAAGCCCCACTAACTAGCCTCCTATTGACGTTTTTAATGCACTTCTTCTTTGTTTACAAGGTATATCTCTAACCCACGAACAAGCCTAATCTCTTGGAGTGTTGTGTGTCTCTATAAGTATATCATTTGCCATGTAATATGCTGATTTTATGCAAAAAAACCATCGACTAAATCATTCCAGATATGATCCTAACTGATCCCACATTGCCTAACTCTACACATGGCCCTACTAACCCACTAACTAGTACCATCTCTGCTTCGAGTGCTGAGAATGTGCATGCATTTAAAAATTGTGACCCCCATGGTTCACCAAGTATATATCAGCTGTCATTTCTGTGTTGATGTGTGCGCATATCTCCCACAATGATTGCACCAAATTTCTTCAAATGTATTCAACCGTATAACTGCATTCTTATATCTCTTTGTTCATGTTGCCTGCTTCACTAAACCATCTTTGCTCGAAGCATGAGAGCTTTTGAATATATTACTGTGCTTAGTGGGTAGTAGTAAGTCATAACTCACACACCTATCTACCATTTGACATTTCTGTGCATAAACGGTTAGATTTCCATTAAACTATCTCAGTCTGCCCGCCTTAGAGCGACCTATTAACCAGTGTCTGAGAATGGAGAGGTTTTGAATACAGTGTACATTTCTTGCCTGTTCCCTGTGTTATTACCATCTATTGTGTACACACTGACAGGAAAATAAAACAGCAGCAGACTGAATAATCAGGGTTTCAATACATTTGAAATTTATGGCCAATATAGTCATTGTATATTTTTCATCCAAGCAAGCCCATTGTTTGTCATGTCATGGCAGTTCATGGCAATTGTATAGATTGTTCTAGATTTTTGTATTTACAATTTAAAGACTTAGATTTTGAGGATAATATTTCACTGGCAAAATGTTGGCACTTAATCCAGGCATATTCCACATATTGCAGCTGAGTATGCATGTCTTTTGTTGGAGAAACTGTCCAACTAACAAAAACTGTTATTTAGTCCTTTTAGATTTTGAGGTAATGTTTTTAGTTCGTTGGTTGATCATGCTTTTATTGTTCTCTCTGTCATGTCACTTTGAAGCATTTACAAATTGGCTATAAGACTAAACCACCAAATCTTTCGAGACACTCAATCCTAATTTGTCAAACCTATTTACAACCCACTCCCAAAGGATACACCTTCCATTTCTCATTGTCTTCCCACGCCCGCTTCACACATACATGTTTTCACTGTTGCACATGTACGCATCCTACACAGAAGCAGCGTCAGCCGCATTTCCATATCAAAGACTGTCTCGCACCGAAGACAGCTGTGATAGGCGGTAAACTTCCGAAATAATTTGTCTGGGGCTAATATTTGGTACTAGTTTTGATGCATGTGAAGGACTTTGAGATGGAATTGAAAAGAAAAGCTGGGTTTAAAAGTAATTAGGATAGTGTTTGGCAATACGACACACTTTTTAGCACTATTTTTCTCATTTATTATGAAAAAACTGTGTAAAGTGATGGATATGTTATAGGGTGTTCAGTGGTAAGATATGTGTTACAATTTGATGCTTATGGGTTTATGTTGTTAAAAAATAGACATGCAGTGTAGTGTGGTCAAAAAACAAGTGCTAGTTGCATTATAGAAACTGATATCAAGATATAGACATAGCAGCATCTTTATTCACTGTTGCCAAGGTATATCACAAATGTATTTCATGTAAAAAAAAAAATATATATATATATATATGAAAT
>JAVQKC010199688.1:0-2500 GCA_036025475.1 Philypnodon macrostomus | reverse complement strand
GGGACCAAAACACAGTGAAAAGTTGAATAGTGTCCCTTTAAAAATCCCGATCACGTACTCACTGAATATGTATAGACCCCATATGAAAAACCCAATGCCTCAACAACAAAGCTATTTCTTTTATATACAAAGCCCAAGTCAATGTATGTATGATCCTGCGCGGTATGTTGGTCACCTCTAACCTCTTATATATAGCACATTGAAGTAAACTGTTGTGATAAATGTGTGCTGAGATGTGTGCTCTGCTCTGTCAAGAGGCAGGTCATTCGGTGGCTTTGGTCACACTAGTATGTGGACAAGGACTCTCTGTAGACACTTATCATCAAGAGCTTACACATGTGAAGAGTCACCCACGGTCAACCTTCTGAACACATGAGTTAATTTGATAGGCTGTCAATATTTTCATTAAGTGACTTGTAAGGATGTAAGAAATCAATTTATATTGCAACATTTTTGGTCAAATGAAAATTGTATGCAGGTATTGTCATGTTTTGGTATTTCCTTTACTGAAAAAATGAGTGCAATATATTAAAAAGAGCTAATAATTGTGTGTGTTTTTATTGCAATATATTGACTTTCTTATAGTATCATGATATATTGCTATACATATCGTGTCGTGACTCAAACATTGCCAATTAACGGCCCTGATCGTTAGTCATCTGCAGTCAAGCACACATAGCCCAGATAATATTTTTAGTTTTGTCTTCTATTTCTATTAAATCCTTCCACAGATCATCTTTGTGAGCCATCTACATGATTTACAGCCATTATCTGCTGAAATCAAGAAGTGTCAGACCTCTATTTTCTGCATGTTCTCACAATGTACCAGACAAATGAGCCCACCAACCGAACATTATTTCATAAAAGCATTTTTGAAGCACTCATATATTGGATTTTTTGCACACACACATACACACACTCTCTCAAACTCTCTCCACAAGAAGTGACCTGCAATTAGTGCCTTGAGTGGAATAGAGGGGGCTAAGATAATGATGGTGGGTGGGAGGACTGTTCCAGAGCAGCCATTATATTCACACTTTGTGCTACAGTGTAATTGGTATAAGTGCTGTCATCAAGGCTTCATTGAACTGTACATAATGCCGTTTTTAATGCCTATATCTGTGGGTGACTTTATCGTTTTGGAGCAAGGTATATGAAATCAAATAGTGGAAAAGGATATAAACTCAACACAATGGCCACTTTATTAGGTACAGACCTCAAACAGTTACCCGGCCTATCACAGTGTGCCGAGTCAATGGCTGTATGGTCATGTGCTTCGAGTTCGAGTCAAAGTTCAAATCACACGACAGCCGGGTGGACGGAAGTGAGGGTTTACAGAGCGTGCATTTATCCCATATATAATAACTTGAGGTATAGACCCTTTCACAGTTTGCAAACAGAAAGTTCAAAATTCCGGAATGGAGGCAACTGGAGGCAAATCATTTTCAATGGAGAAATTATCATCAGCCACAAAAAATTACAAAGTAAGATTGTTTTGACAAATGCCAACCACTCTGCCACATGTAGGTGATGTCAGAGCCTGGTTAGGCATTAGTAACAGTTAGACATTTGGCTGGAGGTAAAATTCTTGATTTTTAGGTCTTACTGGACAACTTACAGATCAATTAACGTTGTGGAGGTCGCCGCAAAGATGCAGAACTCAAAACATGGCACTTAGAAAAAAAATTATATGAAGAAATTTCTAAAAAGTGTCTCATTCTTCAGTAGCTTCCTATATAGCAGTGTATTTCAGGTGAAGCCAGTCAGATGGGCCCTTTGTTGTTCAATCTTCTCTCTCCTATCCTGTCAGAGCGAGTCGACTTGAACAGATTTGGGGCTTTCTTCGGATGTCAGACGTCTCCACCGGCGATAACTTTGCAATGCTAACAGGCACAAAGGTAGTCTGGTATAGTGGAATAGAAAGGGCTAGACAGAGGGGGGCGGGGGGGTGGTGGGCAATTGAAGTTTCATAATAACGATGTATGCCAGATGTTGGAGGCAGAACTGACTTTGTAAATACTCTACTTTTATGATATTCCCAAAAGAGATGACTATAAAAACATCCAAGAGGATTGGGCCACTTGATTCAGTTGTGCCAACTATACGTTCACCTAATTGTGTGTGTAAATGGGGTAACGGTTTGAAGATTCTGAAGAAATGAAGTACAAAACAGACCAGAAGAAGAAGAAAATTAGCTCTTTGTCTAAATATATGCTACATGAGAAATTATTTATATGCACTTCAAGGTAAGACCTCCTTAAATTTGTGATCTTGGCAACTACAATAGTCAATACATAAGTCTAGACAAGCTCAATAAGTAGCCTCCGCAGCTAATGTTAACATTTGGAGGCGGATGTTGGTCTAATTCACCAATGTGGTTTTTTGTATTTGTATTTGTATTTGTCTTTATTTGAAGGGACAGTGTACAGAGACATTATGCTCGTAAAAACAGAGATGTACTGCACCAGATTGTAGCTAAACAGCTAGTTTCCATCTGCAG
>JAVQKC010199665.1:0-29043 GCA_036025475.1 Philypnodon macrostomus | reverse complement strand
CTGTAACTCCCAAGTGGCAACAAATCTTAGTGTTTGATATACATCAAGGAAGAGTGGTTCCAGATGAGCGAATCCAAAGCATGGGTACTGCGTGAGTCCATGAGTGTCCTCCTACATTATCTCTGCTGTAGATCATAAGACCAGTAAAAATGTGACATTTTGTAAATAAACTGAAAACTACAAACAATGCTTTGTGCAGACTGTTGTTACCAGCTGCCCAGTACAGGTTTTTATAGTCCTGGTGTGTGCCCTGGTTTAGTCCTTGTTTAGTCCTGGTTTAGATTGTGTTTAATCCCGTTTTATACCAGATTTAACCAAAGTTTTTTTTCTTCCTCTTGCCTGCTTGCACAAAATGACACAGTAAATGACTTGAGTAAAAGTATTGCATTATCAATCTTGTCTGTAGACCAGTTTACTATGTGGCCATGTACCCAGGGAAAAAAAAAACTTTTGATTTTGCCATATGTACAGTATGTACTTGCAGACAATTGCTGTACAGACCATGTCCACAGACGACATACCTAAATACATTGTGACTTTCTCTAAGTGTCCTTTAGCCCTACCTGCTGAAGGAGAAACACTGTCCTCTGTTTTGGTCTTGGCTCCTCGGGCTAAAACAGCTGAGACTTGATCAATCGTGCCATTCCTGGTTTTACTGCAGTCCAGTCAGCCCAAGGCCTCCATTGTCTATCACTCAGCACTCTCATAGCTTTATCCACTTTTTATATGTGGCCAGTTTTTATCGCGCTGACGTGGCACTATAAACACCAAGCAGCCACAAGTGCGCCAATAATTCAATATAAAACGGTATATTGTCAATAAAGAGTAACCCCTGTCTCCTTGATGGGACGGCTTAATTAATGGCAAGGATAATTAACTGGGACCTATTTGATTGGACACAAAGTGCAAGGCAGCAGACCCATTACCCTGTTGATAACTCGAGTGTCCGTCCTTTCATCTCCCCGCCTAATGCCATCAAACACCATTACTGATTGTCCAATTTACAGAGTGCTCTGGGAGCGTGCTTCTTGTTGAGGCTTGGAAGTGCATCACAAATACAAGGCCGCTGCGGCTCACTCAAGCGCAATCAGCGGTGCAATAGCTTTTTCTTTTTTCTTCCCAGCTCCTTTTTGTTCAAACTGGACTCATCAAAGGTGTGATAAAGAAATATATGGTTACTGGGCAGTCTTGTTTTCTGAAGGTGCCCTATAGCGTGCAGTGAAAGAGTGGTATCTTTCCTATAGACTCAATTCAGTATAGTCATTAGAAAATGTCTTATTCCAATTACTATCACATTTAACTGGTAAACTGTGGAACTTAATCTCAGGATTTGAGTGAACTGCAGATGCTTTACCACCTGTGTACACTTGAAGTTTTATTTTATAAATTGGTAAAACAAAAAAATCATAAAAAATAAAAATAATTTATCATCTAGTGGATTTAATCATATAAATTGAAGTTAATAAACATGCCTTGTCTAACATTCAGATGGTGACCATATCCCCTTTGGCCCCTTCCTCACTAATCTTGGACAATTCTATCAAAGTCTAACAACTACTTTTTTTCTGAGTTATCTTACAAACAACCACACAGCACTCTTGTTTACAGTTTTGAAAGTGTTTCTTGTTTTTGATGGGACACATCTTCTGACATAAATATGCAGGTCCTGTACTCATGCATCAGCTTACAGGACACCTCACAGTGACAACATATGCCCTGGGACAACTGTCTGTACATTGTGCTTGGAGAATAAGAACAGGCTCATTATGCCAACATTTGGCCGATCATGTCCTCTGCTGACACAGATGGTGCCCTTTAACTTCCTGTGCCAGTAGACTTGGTTTCATATTTTCTTCTGTATTAGTTCTCATTGTTTAGCTATGCAGTTCCAAGTTTTAGAGATACCTACAGTATTTTGGAAGATTTTTTATAAGGTTTCTGCAGGTAAGGGGAGGTGTTGGATATTGCGTTAATGCTTTTAGCAATGTTAAAGTTTCAATTCGAAAATGAGAATTTTTGTTTGAATAAACAATGTTATTCCTATTAGATTAGAGATATTAGATTATAGGAACTTTGTAATGCTGTGTAGCCATCCATTCATTATATATTGTGTACACTACATTGTTCTATTGGTTGGTTGCAATGGAACAAAACAAAACTATGGCTAGCAATATAATTTGCAATGACAATCACATTCTTTTAAGTTAGAGCGGTCTGTCATTGTAAAATATATTATTTTCTATTCAATTGTGCCAGATTAAAACTCTAATCCCAGCATGCCCATGATCAAAATGTCATCAAGCACAGATTAAAGAGGCACATCTGTGTGGCATAAATAACACTGAAATCATGTTTCACGTGTTGCTTATTGTATAAAGGCTTTGTAATGTCATTTACACAGACAGCAGCTCTGATAGTCCTGCCTTTTATTCTGCGGGGATTAGGACTCAGCGCAGATACAGAGAAGGTGGTATTAACACGAGCAGATGTTATTTGTTTTAAGACTTAGTGGGATGATGTTGTCACTGTGTGGGGGCTCTTGTTTCACACACACACCATAGACATGAACGCTGTGTCACACTTTAGTTTACATAGCCCTTAACTACATTGTGTCTACCTCATTAAGTACAATGTAATACACTGCGCAACAAAGTGTAATAACATGTAACTACATTGTACCTAAAGAATGGTTAAGGTTAGGGTTGGGGTTAGGGTTAGGTAAAATGTATTTACAGTTTGTTACACAGTGTATTACTTAATGAGGTAGACACAATGTAAAATAAAGTGTTACCAAAAGCTCTAATGTTTTAGGCACATGAATGACATGGCACGTGTAGATTCCTTATGCCTAATGGATCTGCATTGGCTCAGAAGGTAGAGTGGGTTGCTCAGTATCTAGAAAATTGCTGGTATTCTGGTGATCTGTCCTTTGGCAAGACACTTCATCCACTTTGCCTATGTATGTAATGTGTTTGCATGGTATGGCAGCCATGTCTCTGTCAGTCTGCCTCAGGGCAGCTCTAGTCTCTTGGATGGTTAAATGTTTCTTTAAGAGAGACCTAAGTAATCTTTGTCATCTGGCGTTCTATCACTGCTAATGCGTTTGGAGTGATTTATTTTAATGGTGAATGGTTGTCAGCTCTGTAACTGGCCACTGTCCAGGGTGTACCCTTCCTCAGGCCTATAGTTGCTGGTAGAGACGGGCCATTTGATACTGAGCCTGTTTCACTAAAATGAAGCAGTGAAGCTTTAAAACACAAAAAAAAATTTATTTGCATAGAAGAGAAATACATGAGCGTTCTGCTATAATTGTAACTGACCACTAGAGGTCACTGTCACTAATGATATTTCGAAGAATCAGTCTTTGAGGCTTCAAATCTTTTTTTTTTTTTTATATACAATCAGGAGGAAGCCTCAAAAGCTCCATGAGGCTTCATTTGCCCATCTCTGGTTGCTGGCATACACCCCTGACTCATAAGAAGAAGATTAATGAATGCCCTCTGCTTTAAGTATGACAGGGAAAGAAATTAGAACTTTCATTGGCGTTTCTACATAGATCAATTATCAGAAGAGGCTTTTACACTAGTAAGTACCAAACTGTACTAATAATATCCTTCTCTCTTTCAGTGTCTCATTGTTAAAAGTCAAACAGTCCTTCATTCTCTGCACCCAAAGAATGATAATGAATACAGCCATATCTTAATTCAGCCTGAGTGCAGCAGAGAGGATATATCCACTCTCACAATTACATATCTCCACATCTGCTAATAACACACAGTATAAAAGGTACTATCAGCAATATCAGAGTGATATAGTGTTGCATAAACTTCATTTTGATGCACTTTGTGAACACGCCCCGATCCCACAATCGAGATAAACAAGTTCAGACACCTCCTCGCATTGAGCCTACAGCATGGAAAAGTAACATCTACTCAACGTAACCTTCCAAAACACAAGTGCATTGTTGGTATTTTTTCAGATAAACATTGGTGGGATTTTGAACAAATGCCTCATGCAATCCCAGTGATGCGCTGACCCTGCCAACCCACTCCCTTCTGCAATATTTATGAGTCAAACTTTAACTGCGTTGTTTTGCCAGGTCAATGTGCCACTTCTGAATGGATGGTCTGCAGTCTGCATTGGTCACTTCAATTAGGCACCAGCAAAGTTTGGGGAATACCTCAACGTAGCAGAGAAGTTTAGATCTTCAGGTACTAAAGCTAGCAATCAAAGCGTCTCAAATCACACTATACCTAACACTTACGTTAACCTGCCATCACGTTCACACCATCTCTGTGCACATTCTCAGCTCCACGTATAGAGTGAGGTTTTGTAAGGTTCAAAATGAAGTACTCAATATACAGCTATGCATTCTTTTTGTGTTACATTTTTCCTCAATGGGCCCCCTTCTACAGTTAAGTTCAACCATAAGAGATCAGCTGTGCCCCGGCTTGGCATTTTTCTATTTTCTATTATTTCTTTGTGCTTTCATCATTCTGTGAACGCTTGGTTGAAAAACCTGACCTGAGAGTTCTAGAAAAAGGGACACCTGGTCGAGGCAAAGGAAGCTTTATTCACCCTGCAAAGTATAAGGCCAGGCATTCCCAAAGTCAAGAGTGCATGGCCCCCTTCAATATCTGAAAATTGTCTGCCGCCCCTAAATCTTCTGTCAAAATAGAAACGTTTGTCACCCATTTCATCAACACTCTCTAATAACTATAAATTGCTTGAAGTGATATCTGATTGAATATGATATAACTGTTCCATTCATTCATTTTCTTCCGCTTGTCCGAAACCGGGTCGCGGAGGCAGCAGTCTAAGCAGGGAACTCCCGCCTTCGACCACCGCCTGATCCACATTGCACCAGCCCTTTTTTTTTAAGGGTACCTCCCGCGGGTGGTGGGTCCACGGAAGGATACAGCGTGTGCTCAGGCGGGGACTCGAACCACCGACCCTCTGGTTGAAGGGCGAGCATCCACCCACTGCGCCACCGCTGTGGCAATATTTTTTTTCTTAATTTCGGATTTCTTGATTTAGAGGCTTTGGGGGCCCACCTGCAGGACCTTCGTGGATTTTCCTAGGGGGTCCCAGACCCCACTTTGGGAATCACTGCTATAAGCTATATGAACTGATCAATTATTTTCTCAAAATAAATGAGCTGCATTCTATACATACACAATAGTAATAAATGATCTCCCATTGGCAGAAGTCACAATAAAGTATAAAAATAAGTGGGTAAGAGGAAAAAAACTAAAAAACTAAATCTATATAATGTCATCACAGAGTCGATGTAACACATGTAAGGGTATGTATATGATTAACACATTACCTTTTGTGGCAGCCTTTTGACATCAACAGATCTGCAGTGCGACCCAGACACCAGTGAGAATTGTGAGAATTTCCAGATAAGTGTGACTTCAAATTGAAATAGTGTATATTTCCCCTGTCACATATCTCACACTTCAATCAGAGATAATGTTTCTTTGGAGAGCCCTGTGTGATGGACAGACAAGGCAATTAGGATAATGAAAGGCTCTTAGAGGGTTTCTCCTGCTCCTTTTTACAATCTCATAACATCGTCCCGAGTGAGGCCCCCAAACATGGGAGAACCATTAAAGTTTATTATCAGCAGCCGATAAGGTGCAGTGAAAATTAGGGTCTCGAGGATACCACTGTCATTGACTTGAAAGCTCAATTCAATATATGTAGACTTTCATTCTGGTTAGACTGTGAATATGATGGTTGGACGACGGTGAAGGTTGTCATTCATCCAGGTAGAGGTCATTCTGAAAGTTGAAAAAGGGCATCTGGACAAGGTTTTGATTGTTGAAAAGCTAGACTTCTTCAGTTCTTGTTAGAAAGGTGGGTGAGCTGAGATTTATATAAACCTGTTGGATGGGCTTGTGCCCTACCATTAATATGCTAAACAAGTTTCAGCTTTTTTTTCAAGAAAACAAAAAGCTGAAACTTGTTTACTGCAGACCACAGAGATGAATTTCAGCTGAAACTAGGGAACAATAGAGAGAGGGAGCACCATTAGCAACTGATAGGGATGTCCATTGGCATATTAATGGTAGGGCACAAGCCCATCCAACAGGTGTTTACCACTCCCATATTTTTTGTCTTTCTGTGATCCTGAACTTAAACATGCGCAAACTGCAAAAAAAATTATCAAAGTTGAAATTTCCTTTAAAGGTCTATGGCTGTAATATTCCAAAAATAAGAAAATGGTACAAATAAAAAAAATGGTAATGTCCGAGCCTGGTTAGGAAACATTAGTGCATGTACATCATTGATGTACACATTAGTAACAGTTAGACTTATCTTATTTTAAAGTATAATAATACAAAATAAAATGATTGTAAATAGTAACAAAGAAGGTTGTGAGTTTTCTCTGGCTGGCACACAGTCTCTCTTACTGGAGTCTGCGGTAACACTTTATATTACATAGACCTACCTCATGGTTTCATGGGAAGGACATGCAGACTCAGTCACACCTTATTTTACATAGCCCTTAACTACATTGTAGCTACCTCATTAAGTATCAACAATGTAATACACTGTGTAACAAGCTGAAATAGCTTGTTACACAGTTTTGGATATACGTCAAGCAAAGTCATGGATATTTTTTAGATATAGATTTAAATCTAAAAGTTTTTTTTATAAAATAAGTGAGCGATGTAAACTACGTCATTTGTCACATACAGTACATGTTATCAACTCACATGAGAACAAACCTGGACTTGTTACCAAAGGGGAAAAAATAACAGGTTGTCAGTTTCAACTTATTTCCACAGCTATACATAAAAAAGAACATTAGGTAGAAATATACAGTATATTATTGACCACATTTTGGCCTCAAGACATGTCTTTATGGAGTCGCCTGGTCGTTCTGTGAAGTGACTTAGCTTAAACTTTAGCTTGTCTCATGAAAGATTATAAAGGGGAATAACGCAAATTAAAACAAAAATCTTAGTTCCTTCATTTACATTATTTGCCTTTCTGTGATCCTGGACCTAAAAATGTGCAAACTGCAAAAAATAATTAAAGTTGAAATTTCTTTTAAAGGACTATTCCAAATATCAGAAAATGTTACAAATACATTTTTTTTTTTTTTTTTACAATTGACTCCCTGACCTTGTTCAATGATGTACCATAGGTTCTATGTAGAGGCAGGGAAGGGGGAAGTAAAACTTGACTACTATAGCCCCTTTCAAAGTCTGTAAACAGAAAGCTCTAAATTCCAGAATGGAGGCAACTGGAGGCAAGATCATAATACATTTTCAATGGAGAAATTAAAATTAGCCACAAAGGCAATGAAAACCACTCTCTACATGTAGGTAATGTCAGAGCACGGTTTCACTGGACAAGTCCTTACAGAATTTAACTACTCCTTACCACAGATCATAGTTTTTTTGTAAAGTTAACTCACTTTTGCTCCAGTCACCTCCATTCTGGAATTTTGACCATTCCATATGGCAAACATTTTAAAGGGTCTATTGGTCGAAGTGGTAACCCACAAGCTCTGATTTGCTGTTACTATAGAGACCAGGGGAGGGACTAATCTTTTATTTTATTTTAGGAAACTACACCTTTAAGGACTATCACATCAAAGTGACACTATAAAAAACACTAAAACCTCCATTACTTTTTTTAAATATACCAATATAGGGTGAGCGTTTTCACCTCGTTTGCATCTCTCTCAAAGCACTCCAAGCTCTGAAGAATCTCCACTCTAATTAACTGAGATTACAGCAATTAGCAGACCATTAATCACACCCTTATTAGTTTAGCCAGGCAGGAGAGAGAAGGAGAGTGAAGGCAGCTACAGAGAGAGACGCAATCAAATAGGATATAAAAGTAATGCCCTTGGTATACGGAAACACTTGTGATTTTTGCATTTAATAGTATTTTATTTTATGGCTAGGCATTTGATGGTACTTTGTAGATTTTGTTATGTTTTTTTTTTGTTTTTTTTTTGTTAAAGATGTAGTCTGGAAGTTTACTATAATGTTACTTTTGTTTGTTAATGTAGTCTCTGCCCTGGCCTCTGTAGCAGAGTTTCTGAGTTACCACATCAACAAATAGAAGTGGAGTTTTTGACTGCCATAGAATTTCTAGGCGCTGGAGGGTGTCCAGTTTGGGAACCACTGGATATTATCTCATGCTTTTTGCAGATGATGTTGTTCTTCAAACTAGGACCTTCAGCATGTATACTGGGGCGGTTTGCAGCCAAGTGTGAAGCGGCTGGGATGAAAATCAGCACCTCCAAATCCGAGACCAAGGTTCTCGACCGGAAAAGGGTGGCTTGCTTCATTTCCTGCCTCAAGTGCAGGAGTTCAAGTATCTCTGAGTCTTGTTCACGAGTGAGGGAGTGAGATTGACAGGTGGATTGGTGAAGCCTCTGCAATGATGTGGTCAGTGTACCGGACCATTGTGGTGATGTGGTCAGTGTACCGGACCATTGTGGTGATGTGGTTGGTGTACCGGACTGTTGTGGTGATGTGGTCGGTGTACCGGACCGTTGTGGTGATGTGGTCAGTGTACTGGACCATTGTGGTGATGAGGTCGGTGTACCAGACCGTTGTGGTGATGTGGTCGGTGTACCAGACCGTTGTGGTGATGTGGTCGGTGTACCGGACCGTTGTGGTGATGTGGTCGGTGTACCGGACCGTTTTGGTGATGTGGTTGGTGTACGGACCGTTGTGGTGATGTGTGAACAGTCCAAATGCAATATCAAATATAATAGTCACAATTCAATGTACAGTCAAATGTTGAAAGGGGTAGAGGTAGTGGTGTGTGCGATATGGCGATAAAAGATCTGCTAATCTGGAAAGTTTGTTGAATTGTGCAACGTGCATTTATTTAAGCTCTGCTCAACAATGCCAGAGTTCATATTAATAAAAAATATGATTATTATAATAAACATTGGATGGACATTGAGTTTGTAGCCTTCTGTGTAAGAAGAAAAAAATCATGATCAAATCAAAATTGTAATCCTAATAAATTCGTAATATATTATTTTTACCATGTCTAGGTAGAGTAATTGTGGAGGTCTACATTTGGTGAACCGCTTGCAATTTCACACTCAACTGCAGTGCAGCTTGGGGAGGCAAAACAATGTGATTAAATATATTTACATGCTTTCATCTGAGCGTGTGGAAAAAACATTGGATTGAGCCTAGAGCTGGAGGGGGGAACACGCAGACACACACCTTCATGTGATATCAAACATGTCGATAGAACATGTGAGAGAGTGGGGAAGTGTGGAAGTAATGTGAGATGTGTGCACTGCTTCAGACAGTGTGTGAGTGTGTGTATGTGTGTGTGTATGTGTATGTGTATGTGTGTGTGTGTGTGTATGTGTGTGTGTGTATGTGTGTGGAGGCTGGCAGAGCTGTGGTAAAGCAAGGAGTGTATGTAATAGTATGATTAGTGTGGGTAAACTGAACATATATGCACAGATTGGCGGTTCCATCGTCACTTCATCAAGTTTCAATACTGCTGTCCTGTGGTTGCGTGATTGGGGGTGGTCGGAGAGGGTGTAGGCGTGGAATGGCAGCCACGTTTCTGTTAGTGTGCAACTGTGGCTACAGAACAAGCTTACCACCACCAGTGTGTGCCTGTGGAGTGAATGAATAATGGACTTAAGGGTAAAGCATTTTAGATTTCTAGAAAGGTGCTCTATAAATTATTAGACATCACTGTCATTCTGCCTCAGGGCAACTGTGGCTACCATACGAGGAGTGAACCAATAATGCACGCATTTGAAGGGCAGCATTAATAAAAGTCAGATTTCTTATATGTTGTTCATAGTAAATGTACTTGTTAACATGGTGGGTTTTCTTCTCTCATTGGTGATTACAGGTACTTAATCTTGTGGCTTCTAAATCTCCATATATAGCTCCAAACAATTGTGTTCTCCATTACAGAGGTTAGTGCTGTGGCAGCACTTGACAGATGGTAAAGCAGGCTGTTCATGATTCAATTACGGCTTCAACCAGTTGACATCGTGTCCTTGGGCAAGACCTACTTTCACCTTGTCTAAATGTGTTAGCGTGTTAATTAGTATATTTACTGGTAGTCATATAAGCTATATGGTATAGCAGCCTCATCTCTGTCCTCAAGGCAGTTGAGGCTACTGGGGTATGTGTGTGGAGTAACTGAACTGAATTGTTGAGCGCTTTGGTTGTCCTTAAATTATACATATTAAAACCATCAGGATGTTTTTACTGGCATTTTTTTGTTCATTCATTTTATGGCTTTATTGATAGGACAGTTAACTGAGGGAGAGCGGGAGTGCCATTCAGCAAACTGTAGTGAGCCGGATTCGAACTCACGACCACAGCCCATTTTACTACCATTTTGAGGGGGATTTTGTTTCACACGTTTAACTGAGTGGAACTGCCTCGGTGGGGTCTTTTTGTGTGTGTTTCTAGTTTCAACACTCCCAATTTGAGCTGCCTTCTCCTGACTAGAGCTATGTCTAAGCTGGTTTGTGCTGGCCAATTGAGGATGACACAAACCACTGTTCCTGATGATGAAATAGTCAGTTAGACCCGGGCACATATTCAAGTCTGTTCTTGCCTGATTTAGCCGTTACAAGTGTTTTTTTTTCTCTTCCTTATTTTCTAATTCATAGCACACCTCTTTAAGGTAAGGGAAGGTATGGTTCAAATCCTGACTTAACCAATTAGTACTGCCCCCGCGTCCTTCTGCAAGACCCACTCAATTCCGTTTGCTGTTCATTTGACCCAACCTTAACTGCCACAAGGACAGCCTACACAGATCAGCTCCATTTACACTTTTTTCTTGAGCCAGGATCCTGGGCAGAACCTAGTTGTCACCCCCCCCCCCCCCATAAACACACACGTTTCTCAGCATTAGGACTATTCCCATCAGTCCTGGACACATCTGGATCCCTCTATCACTTCAGTTTCTCCCTGGGGTTTCTCTTTTTCCCCATAGATGTTAGAATGTGAGGATGCAATAACAAAAAACATTAGCCAATCAATGTATAGATAGAAGGTTCTTCTTAAAGATTCCATCTGCTTAAGGATTTTACTAGAAGAGCTTTATAAAGATATAGAGTACTAGGCTTTGTGTATTGTCAATAGAACTTTATTATTGCATTATACAAAGCCATTTCCTTCTGGTTGTGGAAAGAGAACAATACAGTAATAAACAGTTAAACCCTGTTGATATGATCTGATTATAGTTCAACAGGGTCATTGCATCACACTAAAACACAGCCATAATGTACTGTAAGAAAACGCAGCTATTTAGTGCCTTCACTCAGTGTTCTGGCTGCTTTACCATAAGACACATGTAATGCCTTTTGGCCTTGCAGTGAAGTACAGAGAACTAGGGAAGAGGTTCAGAACTGTAAAAAGGCCACTGAAGACCATACCATGTTTTTGTTTTTTCTCCATTGAGATTTGGAGATTTGTAAGGAAATAGTGTAGGCTTATATTATATTTTTATTTTTACAGGACATTAGTGCAAACTGTCGTGAGTCAGATTTGAACTCACAATGCCAGGGCAAGCCTTTCAAGCTCTGTAGGCCACACGCCCTACCAACTGAGCTAAACCACTGCCCAGTTGAGCTTTATTTACCCTGGAAAGTCCCACTGAGATTCAGAATCTCTTTTTCAGGGGAGTCCTGACCCCAATGGGGAACCTATTGTATTGTATGGCATGTTTTTAGTGGTAGGGGAAACCGGAGCGCCCGGAGGAAACTGACGCAAGCACGGAGAGAACAGGCAAACTCCACACAGAAGGGCCCTGACTGCCTGGTCCAGGAATTGAACCCGGGACCCACTGTGCCAACATGCCGCCCAGTGAAGAGACTAAATCTGATTCTTGAGTTAACTTGACCTATCTTGACTTTTTAAATATATATATACTATGACAAAAGAAAATCTCTATGCTTTTAGTTGGGACATCTAAAACCACTTCAAAATATTTGAGTTCATATTTCTGTAAAATTGAAATCCACAACTCTGTATCTTGAATATAAAAATTAATGGCTTTTCCTTCTTGATATTATACTCCTTTGCTTTGCACCGTAGCCTACTCGATTATCTTTTCTAATGGCTTGTTGAAAGAAAACAATGGCCGTAACCTTGACAATCAGTTATTTCGATAATGCATGAAATTCTCAGTAATGTGACGTTCGCTATTGTGAAAGACATCCATTTATTATAGTTTTTATACAACAAGACCGTGACAGAATTAAAAACACTTACATAGCCTTAGCTTCACACTGTATGGGCTTTCAGTGCAATCCTTGGAAACTTCAAATTCAGGCAGTAATATACACGTACTTCTAGTTTTCTGATGGAGGCCTATTCACATTCACCACACTGTAAACAGAGACAGTATTCAGGGAAGGTCAGAACCAGTTGATTAGATTTTGAGAGTGACCTGTGGAAATGGGCTGCCTTGGCGGAGGTCTGTGCTCTCCGTGTGATTTCTAGTTTGACTTGTATCAGTGTAATTCTGGTTTTAATGTTGTATTTTCTTCTTTTGAAAAAAAAACTAGTCTAGATTTTGTTTTTCTAGTTTCTCTAAAGCTTCAGGGAAACATTTTGTGCCACTTTGGAGAATAAAAGACTTCAATCAAGATTCATGTGAATTGAAATCATTTAAACTCATCTAGATATTATTTCTGTCTCTCAATTTCTTTTAGGAATAAGAAGCTTTTATTGTCTTCGCAACAAAATAAAAAACTGTCTCAGCGAAATCAGTGTGAAGTCATTAGTCTAAAAAGGGTTTTTCAGGCTCCTGGATCTTTTTCCTGAGGGCTCACAGTTCATGTCCTGGGTGGGTGCTGTCTTTGATGATTTTTTCCCCCTTTTTTGCTGTGCACTGTTAGATATAGAGACACATTTTATTCCGCGAACTGCAGCCTTGCTATACATACTGTGCTGTATAGTGAAGAGCAGACAGCACGGTGAGGATAAGAGTTGTAGAGTCGCTTCAGGGCACGGATTTCAAATGTACTCTTTCTTTTCTCTCCATTCCTGACTGAGGAGTGAGCTGTACAGTGGCAGTGTCCGAATGTACTGTATGTCAATAGGAAATCTTGCACTTGACGATTATTTTGCTCAAGAAGTAGTGAAAATAGTGAGCACTGGGTAATTCTCATTGTCATTCCGAAGCTTTCATTTTTAATCATTTAGTGCAACCAACAGTAGATTAAGGTTCCAAAAATATGGTACAGAAACAGAGGGTGGTACTCTGTTTCAGTGAAGACTTTTGCAACTGAAGTCTCGATTTAGTTTGATTTTGAGACAGTTCTGTTCCTCATTTAGCTTTGTTAGCATAATTTAAATCTGGTTTAGTTTTGCAGAGGGATGTCCAAACCTTTATTTCACTGAGGGCCATATTGTCAAAAATTTATACAGAGGAAGGTCACTGGCTTCACCAAAAGTCCCCTTTGGTATATTTTATTTATTTATTTATTAGATAGGGACAAGTATATACATTTTACGTGTTATATACTACAGCACTTGTAGCCGTGGCTAATTTGCAGTGCTCGTCCCTAGAAGGGCCTTTACAAAAACAACCATGACACAAACAATAGACACACCTGCAAAAAAGGCATACACATTTCCCAGTGAGTTAGGTGTGATCACATGACTGACTTCTTTTTAAAACACACTTAAGTTCATATCTAGTGATGGAGCCCACTGCTCTGAGTGGAACTACAAGCTCACTGAGAACCGGAGGGGCTCGCTTGTAAAAACATTTATACATTAATTTTAAATGACAAAACTTTATACAATTTTCAAAACTAAGAACAATCTTGCATCTGTTATTATAACCACACAGAAAAATGTGACATCTAGTTACACAGTGAATGTTTTCTTTTAGTTGGATTGTGTAGAGTCACATGCAGTAAAAAGACCATTTGGGCCAATTGACAGGTTTGCCTGAAGGCCACAAAAAATGCTCTGTGGGCCGCATTTGAACCCTGTGCCATAGTTTGAACACCCCAGGCTCAGTAAATCTGGTGTAGACCTTGTTAGTTTCATTTAGTGCTGGTTTAGTCCCTGTTTAGTCCCTATTTATTCATGTTTTTTTATTTATTTATTTTATTATATTTTTCAAATCACTATTTGATACCTTAGTTTACAAATGGATTCATTCTTATTTTGTTCATTAAAATTGTTCCGAGCCAAATAATTGACATAATATTCTGAGGTACTTGGTGTGAAAAGTTCAGAAGCACAAATGAACTTGGCTTATCTGCTGTTGTTGGTTCATAGACACAGTTACTAATTAACAGTTCATTCTAGTTTTTAGTATACTTTTTGTTCTGCAAGGTCAGTACATTAGAAATACAACAGCCTCTATAATGTATTAAAAGGTACATTTAGTTCTATTAACAGACTCAACTGTTCTCTCTGGCACATACAGACACATTTCATTCAATGACTTATGGCCTTAGCTTTCCATAGTCTATAGAGTACTGAAAAGTCCCAACAACTTTTTATGCCATACCATTTTTATTAATATCCATATAACTTTGAATGCATTTTTATAGCACAGACTACACTGCAGATTAACTCCCAATGGCATTTCCATAAAAGCCCAGTAATTGGGACATGGAGAAAAATAGTTTTTTAAGATATAAAACATTAACAAGATCTGTGAGTTTTGTTTCATTGCAAGGTATGACCAAACATACCACCATATTCTTTTCTTTAGGTTTCAGTGAATAGAGCATTTACCCCTGAACTAACTAAAGATTATCTGCTTAAGTCCAGGTCTGGGCACTTGTGTAATAGGGTTAATGCCTTGGTGTTGAATTAAAACCTACCTATTAAAAAGTGTGTAGTTAATGGAAAAATAAGAACGCTCACCTTGAACCTTTCATTTCAAATCTAATTTTTGGCCCCATATTTTAGAGCCAGTGCTTGGTATGTAAAGATCCATCCAGCTCTTTGTTCTCTTTCACTCTAAATTCATTCACATTTCTGGCAGAGGTCCATGTACATTTGAATGAATGACATAAGGCCTTGCTTTACATGTGCAGACTGCACAGCAAGGCTGCTTTAATGCATGTACCTCGTTCTTCCTTTTCTCTTCTCTTTCCTCCATCCTTCCCTCTTCCCCGCTCCCCGCCTTCCCTCTCCCCAACCCGCCTCCCCCTTGTCAGCAAGCCGGGGTCAAATGTTATTCCCTCCTCGTTGTCACGCTTGCCAATCACCTCCACGTTTCAGGCAGCAACTGTTTCCAAGGCAACGCCGAGATACCGGTTGCCAGGCACCGGCGGAGAGCAATGCATGTGATTGTTACTTATTTATTTAATTCTATCTTTATCTATTTGTTCATTCTAAATGCGTTGGCGCTCTCTGTACATATGCCGGGAGTGCGTTTCTGGCGTGTGTTTTTCCAACCCTAACAAAGTCGCCCGTCCACGCTTACCACAGGTGTGAAACGTGCGCGGTGGGTGACAAACAGTGATTATCATAGCAATAAGGGATCCTAATCTGTGTCGTGCTCCACGGCTGGCCTTCTGTTCCCCATCTCATCTGCCACATCTCGCCGGAGCTACACGGATAACCGCAGGGCCCTAATGAGGCGGCTTATTGCGCGCCCATTTGTCTGTACCTGCAGCCAGTTACTGCTAAATAACTAAATGTGGAGTTTGTAGAATGAGGAGGAATAATGAAACATAATTTTGGCATTGAGTAGGCCATTGTGGGATCATTTTCATATTTTAGGCTAAACAGCAGATGCTAAAATAGGTAGCTAACATTTTAGCACAACCCTGCTAAAATAATAATAAATAGCTTAACGTTAGCATGCAATGGTCGGTTTTAAACAAAAATGCAAGTGTCTATAACTAGCTACTAACACAGCTTGGCCTGACTAAAACTAATGTAGCATTTTCAGGTCAACCAGCATTAGCAAGGTCAAATTTAGCCAAAAAAATGAATACATGCAGCTGCACGTTAATTGCAAGAGGTGGGTTATTGCGCGCCCATTTGTCTGTCGCCTACCTGTGCCCAGTTACTGCTAAAGAACTAATTGTGGAGAGGACAAGGAGGGAAAATAAAACACAATTTTGGCGTTCAGTATATGTGGGAGAATTGTCTTATTTTTTCCTAAACTGGGATAGATACACTTTTAGCATAACACTGCTAAGATAAAAAATCTTAGCATGCGGAGGTCAACTTTAACAAAAGAAAACTGTAAAGTTAGTATATACTTAGATGACATACTTAACACAGCTTGGCCTAACTAAAACCAATAGCATGCTCAGGTCAATCAGCTGGTAAACTATATGTACAGTATGTGCACATCATAAAAACACTACTAAATGGATAGCATAAGCATTCTGAAGTCAAAAAATTTATACACAAGGGTATTCAGAAAACCACAGGGCTATAATGAGGCAGCGAGCCAATTTTTTTGAACCCTCGGCCAGTTACTGATAAATAACTGAAAGTTGAGTCTCTAGGATGAGGAGGGAAAGTAAAACACGATTTTTGGCATTCAGTATGTGGGAGGATTTCTTTTTTTTTTTGGCTAAACTGCAGATACTTAAATAGCTGGATAACATTACTAGCATGACAGGATAATAGATACTGTTAGCATGCAAAGGTCAACTTTAGCCAAAATGTGGTTAAGTGGTTACTTTCCAAAAGGAATGACAATGCTCAAGTTAATGAACACTCAACTGTAGATTCATGAATAGCCTAATAAAAATAGGCTACTAAACTAATTAATAGCATTAGCATCCACACGATAAACAATTGACTTCTAAATACTGTTAAGTGACTGGCTGACACAACTGACACTGTGAAAAGTGGTTGTAATGTAAAGTAAAGCATTGTCACCTCAGAGTTTAGTTTCCATTTTTGTGTGGAGTTGGCATGTTCTCCCCGTGTCTGGGTGGGTTCCTCCGGCATACTACAGTCTGTAATCAACTGTTGTTGCCATTAAAGGACGGGTCAAAATATGTATATAGGTACAGACAATATGCAGAATGAGGGAGACAAAAATTAAAGAAGATTTTGGAATAGTGTATGTGGGAGGATTTTTTAAACTATTAGCATGCTAATATCAATTTTAGCCAAAAAACTCAGAAGAGAAAGTGCTGATATAATTTTGCGTTGGTGGGAAGGACAGGAGAGAGGGATGGATAGAATCAGAAACTGACTTAATTTACAGTAGGCTTTTAACTACGCAATATAACCATTTATTCATTTATTATATCTATTTGAAAAAAAAAAAATACTGTTCTGTACCATTTACACTCTGGATGATACCTGTGTAGGATTCCTTGATGTATTAGCCTAAACTGCAGCAAGTATACAGCAAAATGTTCTTTATATTTCATGCATCCTTTCAAAACACTTTACAACACCTGCTGCAGTAATCGCAAATCTTAGGGACTGGTTACCCACACATTAGCAAATAGCGCCACATAGTGGTCAGTGCTACATTTTGGCTTCTGCAACTTGTTTGACTCCCTAAGAACATGTTGGATTTACTTTTTATATTGATTGATAAATGGACATCGCAATCGCCCTTCTTCAATAAAATCACCTTTACAGCTGCAGTACCTGATCTTACTTTGTATTTGAGCAAAAAATTTTAATATATAAGTACC
Organism: Philypnodon macrostomus; assembly: GCA_036025475.1. NCBI lineage: Eukaryota > Metazoa > Chordata > Actinopteri > Gobiiformes > Eleotridae > Philypnodon > Philypnodon macrostomus. Next base: position 11,414 of record JAVQKC010199665.1, on the reverse strand, counting down.
CCAAAGTCACCTGAGAAAAAAGACCCTCTGTGAGCTGTATTTTAAAGGCTTTTGTTTTAGAGTGCAGGGACACATGTTTTCAACCAATCACACGCTTCCACAGGATGGGAGTGCTTTGATTGGTTGATACAGCTGTTGTTTTATTTCAAGCACATCACTCTTTTGTTTGAAACGCAGACGGATACACATCTCTAGAGAGCTTGTGGATACATACTAACAGAGCAGTACATGTGTTGTCCTGAGTGAGCGCTGTTCAACGGTCAAAACAGTGGGCACAGACTGAAGTCTGTCACAAACTAGTTGGTTGCTGTATATTAAAAACACGATGTTTGTTGTTGTATTCTTCCTCGCCTCCCGTCTTGATAAGATCTTTGACCTATAGAACACAGATATTTGTATATATCAAATGCAACTTTAATTAAAAATCTATCTCATGGGGGGCCTCTGTACATCCAGAGCCCCAAGGCACAGCATGATGCTACGCCCCTGATCCACTTCATCCCTTCGAGGCTACAGGACATAGAATCAAATGAAACCAGACATAAATGAAACAGTTTATTGTGTACCTATTTGTCTATACCCACTGCTTCCTCTTATCTCTCTCCCCCCATCCATCCGTCTATCTGTCCTACCCCCTCCCTTGTGTTTGTCTGTGCAAATATTACGGGAGTAATTGTAATGGATTGACCCATCCAGGGGTAGGAAATTACAGCTATCGCCAAGACGTACTTAGTCATTCTGAGTCTATTGTCTCTGTTTGCTTTCGGAGCTGCGGTTATTACTGCAAGTGGAGGGGAAGGGGGGCCGTTTGGGTGGCAGTGGTGATGGGGGGGGTCAGGAGCCCAGTGGAGAGGATCTTATTGACCGCGAGGCTTGATTGTGACGTTGTATAAATGGGCCGCTCTTATGTTTTGCATCGTTTTTCCGATCGGCAGAAGAGAGAGAGGTGGTTATTGTCAAAACAATGCACTAATCACGATCATCAGTGAGCCTATGGAAAGAGAACAAGGGACTATAGGTGATTGAAGCGCGGGGCGGTGTAGGCAGCGTGTTACTGATTACACAGTATTGTAAACAGTATATTGTGTAGGCAGGTTAATTGTGCATCTAAATAACTTAAATCTCCATGGAAACGGAGTGCTGCATTGATATCATCGCCGGCGCTCGGTAATACGTCAGTGATCAAGCAATGAGAGATTATAAAAAGACATAGGAGAGGAAAAAGTTTTATGTATAGGTTATTAAGAATATCAGGTAAATGTAAAACAAACAAAAAAAGAAAAAGAATGAAAAAAGATTTGAGCAAAAGTGGAAGGTCTGCTAACATACTAAAGTCATATTTACTGTATCCAAAATGCAAAATAGAAAATGCATTGATATAGAATGCTTTTTAGTGGTTTTTAGTCCTCCCCAAACTGACTTTAATACCCATGTGCTCAATAAAAGTAGTAATGTTAGCATACTCACATAAATTGGCTGGTTAGCGCTACAAGATTAGTGTTTCTTTAAAGCACATTTTTGCTAGCTATTATTTTTGCTTCTGTAATATAAAACAAAATGCAATGAAGTTGGGGGGAAATACTTATATAGCTCGCTAACGCAGCCAAATGAGGGGCTAGCACGGCTAAACCTGACGCTCAAACCAGATAAGGACAAATCAGAGGTAATCCATTTTATACTACACCATCAACACACAAATTGAAGATATATTTCTTCGTTGTCTTTGTGCCAGTAAACTTAGCTCAGCTTTTTACTTTTCTAGTTGCATTGCCGCCTTTACCGCCTATAGCTACAGCAACTTAATTAATTATTCTGTAACTATAAATATCAGTTTTATTTGCCATGGTTTCTGTTGCTAATGATGACAAAAAATATCTTGCATACTTGGTGAATAGTACTTGTGATGTAAAGTTTGGTTGCTTCCTGTTGTATCGATAGACCATGGGTTCCCAAAGTGGGGGTCATGAAAGGATTATCTGAGAAAAAAAATCTGTGTTGATTTTTCTAATTAGTCACAACAGTAATGTATTTTAAAACAAGTCATGCAAATTACAGCTTCACAAATGCTTTTATATACATCCATCCATATATTTTCTTCCGCTTGTCCGAAACCGGGTCGCGGAGGCAGCAGTCTAAGCAGGGAACTTCCGCCTTTGACCACTGCCCGATCCACATTGCACCAGCCCTTTATGGTACCTCCCGCGGGTGGTGGGTCCACGGGAGGGCCTGACAGAGTGTGCATGGGCGAGGACTCGAACCACCGACCCTCCGGTTGAGGGGCGAGCATCTACCCACTGCACCACTGCCGCGGCCTTTTATATACAATAGACTTATTTTCGCCCTGTGTTTTTGTACTTCTTTGGGGGCAGGGGGTCCCGGGGGCTATATTTATATTATTTTGGGGGTCCTGGTCTAAAAAGTTTGGGAACTCCTGCAATAGACTATGTTATCAAACTGTTTTTCTCATCTTTTCTGAAGAATCTGCTCTCCTTTGGTGGGACTAGCGGTCACACAGCCCAGAACGTCACAGCTGAACTTCCTGTATCTTTGAGGTTAGCTGTCTGAATGATTGACAATGGTCCTGGTCTTGGTCCTGGAAGCAGTTGTGAAGTAAACTATATTTAGAGGCCTGGGATGCTACTGTACCATATATCGAGGTGGTATCCTATAGTAAACAGCATCTGGATAACAGGCTGGACTGGTCAGTAAACACGGACACAGAAAGGAAGGAGATTTCCCCAGACTAAGCCCTTATAGTGTACAGTGTATGCAGTAAAGTGCTGCATATTCTTTATGACGCAGTTATGACTAATTCAGTTTATTATGCCGCAGTCTGGTGGAGGGCAGTCTGGAAATGGCATCATTGGCATCATTGGAGACTGGCTTTGCTGTAGGAAGGAGCACACACATGTAAAGAAAATATTCTACTTGAAAATGGTGAAGGGAAAGGTAAGACATTATTAGTATGGCTGTAAGAACATATCACCAATATTATGGTGTAGTGTACTATATATACCCATTCTATAAGTGTACCTGGGAAATTAAATGCATTTTCAATGGAGAAATTAGCACTAGCCATCAAATACTGCAAAGCCGGTTTTGGCAACTGACAACATATCAGCTACACACAAGTAACATCAGAGCCGGGTCGGAAAACATTAGCAAAAGGATGATATTATTATACTGTATTTTGTATCATACTTTACTAGATTCAATACCGGTTCACCTAATGTTTTGGACGGTTGGAGAAAGCTGGAGCACAGTTAGAATCCATAGTAACACGGTAAGAACTCGGTCACTGGAGTTGTATGTGCTGGCCCAAGGTTTGTGGGTTCACAACCTTCTTGGTATGACTCAGAAGCACTATCTGCTCCTGCTCTAAACTCCCCATTTCACACTAACCATTATTCCAAAAAAGGAGTGACGGTGGCAGATTGGTTGGTGCTCTCACCTCCCAGTAAGATGATCGTGGGTTTGATCCTCGGGCGGGCCAACTACGATCTCTCTGGGTGGAGTCTGCATGACAGTGGTTGATCTCTCCGGGGAACTCCGGCTACCAATCATCGTCCAAAGTGTTGGTCAATCTAAATTATCCCTATAGTCTATGAATGTGAGAGTGAATGTCTGTCTGTGTTATGTATCATTGTTAGCTCTCCGACTAATTGGCCATTGTCCAGGATTTACCCTGTCTAAGGCCCATAGTTGCTGGTATAAGCTCCAGTCACCCGTGACCACTAACAGGAAAAATCTGTAGAAGATTAATGAATGAATAAAAAGGCCTACCACATTAGCCCTTGTGGACTTCTTGTGAGGTCCCCCACCGGTCGCCTCAGTATTAATCAAATATCACAAAAAGCCAAACTAGTGGAGCAGGTAATGAGTGTAGGCAGTCCGATCGATCGCATCTGTAATTGGCGTGTGCAGCCGAATTATCTGGGACCACAATGGCACTGATGGGTCGGAGTCTCCGGGGAACGGCGTAGAAAATCCTCTTGGCTGGGAATATCCCGGCTTTAGCCCACAGACACACATTCTGTCAAAGGGCCTTTTTACATGGATGAGCCCCGGCATCACATCCTCCCTCAGCGAAATAGAGGGATTTGAATAATCTTATTACGCCCTATTACTGTAACACTAATATGAGCCAAGGCCCTAAGAAAGAGCGGGAGGGGGGACAGTGAAGGATGGGACCACCCGACACTACTGCTGTAATTGAGATTCATAACGGCAAGGGCATTAGCGAGATATGGGGTATATTCATGTCAATCTATACGTCATTCCAACTGATTTCGATTTAGCACCGCAGAACTGGATCTAAAGTGTTTAACTGGTCAAACATATAGTGCAAACAAGAGAAATGTCAAGATGACCTCCTAGACAACACCCGATCTGTCCATTTAGTCCACTTACATAACTCTAAAAATGGTTTGTGGTGTGGATCCAAAAGTTATTAGTTGAATTATTTACCATTGCAATGTTTATGCTATGATTATGGCATGTATTTCGATGCATATTGCAAATTGACAACATCTTTAGAAGATTAAAAATATCTCTGTGGGTTGACCAAGACATTAGAACTTTGTGTCTTTGGAATGCCATGGCTTAGATTGGTGGAGCATCACACAAATCAAATTGTTATGTAAATAGACTACAGGACTTCTGAATGATAATACTCAGTCATGACCTCATTGTCTGGTACGAAATTACAAAGCTCTATTTCTGCTTTTCATTGTTGGTTGTTCAATTGTTCGTGTTAATGTCCATGTAGAAATGTCCAACACTTGACTATACTTGATAAAAATTGATCTACTATATATACGTGATTCACTGTGAACACAACCATTTTTCTTTTGTCATGTTTTTGTATATATTTTTTACAGTGATGCCCACCAGACTTACATTCCATTCCACCTGCCTTCCTCTTACACACTCAATTACATAGTCCATTGTCTCTCTGCCTCCATCCTCGGGGCATCATGGCAAACATCGCTCACACCGAGATTTATGCCTGACTTTTGAAACGCACGTGCCCCTACCTACCTGCCTGCCTGCCTCCAGCCTGTGCGCGCACCCTTCCACCCCGCTACCCCTTCAACCCACTACCCAGTTTCAATATTGGATTTGCTCTTTGACTATGACCTTATACAGCAGTAAGCCATGGGGGAGCTGGTGCAAGTGCAGGCCTTTCAGTATGCACTATCCTTCCCCCCGTTGCACTTATTGGATTCCCCCATTTCCACCGGGCACTCTGATAAGGGCATCTGTCAAGCGGATGAACAATTGGAGCTAAAAAGATACTGTGTGATGCATGCATGCAGAGGAGCAGCAACAGGGTGGAAAAGATGAGCACATGTTTGGGGCCTTTTACAGAAAAGGGCATTTTTGGTAAGTAATACACTTTTGATCATTAATATAGGAGAATACAATGCCAACATATATTGATTTCATGTATTTTTTATTTATTTTTGGATCCTAATAATATTAACGTTCATTTATTTTTTAAGCCTATGGTGAAATAGGCTAATTGGGGACTTGTAAAATCACAAACATTATGTATCCATAAGCTATCTAATTTATTCATTTTCTACCTCCTATTCACATTGGAGGTTGTGAGTGAAAAGAAAACACTTTGGACAATAACCAGTTAGTTGCAGGGCTGACACAAAGACATACACAGACAGCCAGACTTTCTTACATTCCTTCACTAGGGACGATTTAGCAAACACATGCATGTCATGTCTTTAGTGGAAGGAAGCATGAAGTATCTGGAGAAAACCTACATATGGGGAGAACATGCAGACTCCACACAGATTATGTGTTGGCCAGCCCAAGAATCAAACGCACAATCTTCTTTTATAGAGGAGTCAAAAGAGCTAAACCCATCATACAGTACTGAATATAATGAAAATTAGCATATCTACCATTAGTGTTTTTGTAGTGGGTGAGAAGGGCTTCAGTGAGGAACCTAGATTAAGGCCCCCAACATTCTTAAATTGCCACTGCACACATGGTTAGAACTTACATGGTAGAAGGATATCATGGTTGCCAGGAGAAGAAGATCCCGATTTGAAGTTGTGGGGTTATAGTTTGTAGACCATGGCTTCCGCTCAGCTACGCGTATTCTCAAGCAATAACATCGACATCTGTATTATCAACCCAAGAATACCCGTGGTCGAGACGGGAGCAATCAACAGTGCCACCTAGCTTACCTCCACCTGCTCTCCGCCCTACAGTCTAAAGGCTGGGGAGAGATGGAGGGAAGGGTGGGGGTCTTAGAAGAAGTGTTGAGAGGAGTCCATGTCCTGCAAGAGAAGATATAGTCAACACATGGCATTTATGCATGGATGAGTTTGAAAAACATTACTTGGAACTTCAATATAAAACTGAAGGGACGCTCAGGACATAGTGAGTGTCTACACTGACGTTGCATGTTTGTTACTGAAAAGCATAGCCTATCCTCCATTCCCAACTCAAATCTTATGCAAATTAATCTATAAATTAAATGACACAGCTAAACAGTTAAGACGCTTGATAATATTTACCCCCAGACATGAAAAATTGTATTGCCATTTGCATCTTGCTTAAATGTAATTGATGAGTATTAGTGGTTAAAGCCTGTTAGTCAACGTTAAGAGCAAAAAACAGTCTGTTACAATTACTAAAGCATAATAATTCTTTGCCTATTCTTATAAAATCTAAACGGCTGGTGCTTATTCTTGCAACCATGGGCCTGCTGTACTGTGCTGGGTCTGGAGCATCACTGTTGTGGACAAAAACAGACTGAACAAACTGGTCAAAAAGGACTGAGTCTGGACATTACCATGGACAAATGAATGATGACTTAACTCAAAACTGTTATGTCTCTCACGGGCCACTCTCGTCACAGTGTATTTAATGAACTCAGGAGCTCTTTTAGTGGCTGATTGGTGATGCCCCGAACACCTCAGAAACTCTTTTATTCCTGCTGCACTGTGATTTTACAATGAGCAGTTTGTATGAATTTGATGTATTTGTTTATGGTATTTGTGGCACTATTGTTGCAAAGGTCTATAGCAGAGTCCAGCTGTTATTCTCTGGTTGTATTGTATGTATATGTTCATGTTCATTAATAAAGCTAAACCTAACCCTAACATAACTTAGGCGGGGTATACACCATGGACGATGGCCAGTCAGCCATAGGGCAGACACAGAAACGTCCATCAGTCACACATTGATTTACTACGGCCAGTTTAGATTGACCAATTCTCCTAATCGCACTGAGTACCCTGGAGCGATCCGATAGTAACAGGGGCTGGACAAGGGGCCTGATTGTAGAACCTGATTTGATCTTTTGGGCCCACACCCACCATTTGAGAACCACTATTTTATTAAATAGAGAAACCTCAATTATGAGAAGCTGTCACTTTTTACTGTGCTTAATATTTGAAGCACACAGCATTATAGTATTTAGCCAAGTACAACTACTACTGATATTCTATAGTAGAATTGCACAATGAAAAGCTATGTACACCTCAGGCCACGGTTTAGCTCAGTCTGTTTAGAGTGCGCCCCATAGTCAGAGCTTGAAATGCTTGTCCCGGCGTTGTGAGTTCGAATCCGGCTCACGACAGTTTGCCAAATGTCACTTCCCGCTCTTCTCCATGATTTCCTGTCAACAAAGCCATAAAAAAGCTATGCACACCTCTGCATTACATCTATTGCCAACTACATTTAAACCTTTACAGTTGCCATAGTTACAAGTAATATTATTAATGTATTCAGAGCATAAATTGCAGTTTAGAGGAGGAGTGTGTTGAATATGTTTACTGCATAATACAATTGCATAGAACCACATATCTAAGCTGATTTGTATTTCCTAACAGTAGTATTAAATATAGATATATTCACTTGTAGGCCACACCAGCCGTAACTAAGAAGCTATCTATTTTGACTTTCTATGGTTCCAAACAGTGATCAGACGCAGGTGAAATACAGAATTGCCAAGTCAAAACAAAAAGATCAAACCTCACATGTTTTCTTTACAAGTGATGTTTGATCTTTGCTTCTGCGTGGATCAGTAAATCATTGTGATCTTTTGTGAGAATCGGACTATGGTCAAACTCAATTGAAATGATTAGCCCTATAATGTACACGTGTATTGAATAGTACATGGTTTTATAATATTGTAGGTGCATTTAAAAGTGTATGTATTGACCGCAATGAAGCCTGATTTACTAATATAGGGGACACATTTACTAAGCAATGGTGTTTTTTGAATATTTATGAATAGGGATGGGACAAAATATCGAGATATTGGTGATACTGTATCAATATTGTAGGCTGCTGTATCGATATATCAAAATGAATAATATTCTGTATAGTAAAATATATATATATAAAAATGAAATCTGGCAGTACTTAAATGTTCCTTATTCTGAGAAAGTCGACTTATTTGTGAGATACAGTTGAAGTATTCACCTTTCTAAATATTCAATTAACTGTATTACATAAAAAAAAGGAAATACAGTTTAAATACTGTATTAATTCCATTAAAAACCATGATATAATGTGTGCAATATATCGGGTATTGCATTATCGCCATACTGTGGTATTATCGGTATCGTGAGCCATGTATCACGTATCGAATCAAATTGTGAGGTACCCTGAGGTTCCTAGTCCTATTTATGAATGTACAACAAAGGATCAGCATGCTGGCAGGAAAAATACATTCAGGATATATTCAACATTTATGAAACTTTACACAATATTTTAAATAATATATAACAATGTGACTTATCAAAATATTATGATTATAAATATGAAAAACAGCAACTACCCTGTTAATGCATTAAAGTTGTTTTTGATGATACAAGGCGCTTTGTAGAAAGATGAATAGGTAATAGTTCTGTCTTGATCATTTTGACAGTGGTGCCAACATGAATAAAAGGGAAAAGCTTGTTTAAACCTATTCAGTATCAAGATAAAACTATAACTAGATCATGCTTTCATTCTTGAAGCACATGACAGTCCATTCATTTATTCACATACAAAGATACCTCTATAGCCACAGTTGCTCTGAGGCAGACTGATGGACACGTGGCAGCCATACAGTGTTTTGCTTATGGACACAAAGCATAATGAATAAGGTTTAAGAGGGGGTTGAACCCTCAACTCTCCAGATACAGGATGACATGCTTTACCATGCCACTACTGCCCCATAATTTTCTAAAAGTGTATAAAAAAAAGTCAAGTTTTGTGCTCACTTGAATCAAGAAAAAGTATCTTGTGCATCTTCCTGCAGCGGAACAGTTATTATTGTCCGTCCTGGGAAATACCAAAAAGATATTATTAAAATGGTGAGAGACGGGGCTGTTCTGCCACACTGACTGTATTCACCGCGGGACAACAAACAGGAGGAAGGAGCTCCAGCAGAAAGTGACGGACCGCTGAGCTTACATGAATAGTTGTTGTAGCGTCGATCACTGGGGTGCAATAAAGTTGAGCTCTTAGTTGTTTTTTTTTCTTGCGGTGAGCGAGGAAGAGGAGCTGTGAACTGTCCCAGTGTGAGCGAGCGGCACAGTGGTGGCTACATATCTGAGCGAGTGAAGTATGCTAGCGTTAACACAGACATCGGAATATAAAAATGAGCTGTGGCAGGACTGTCCACAATCACTTTTGTTGGGTGTTTTTGATATTGAATTGAATTAATGTATAACAATATCAGTGTTCAAATTAATACAAAAATTTATATAAATAGCAAGTATCACGGTGAACACTGGACTGGATGAATATTGAATTTGTAGTTTTCAGCAGTGTTCTGTATAAGACCAACTACACTCATGATAAAGTCGAAATTGTGATATTGGCTCAATGAAATTGTCATATATAAATCAAATAGTTCTGTAGGTATATATCTTAAATTGGGACCTGCTATGCTAAGGTGGCCATGACAACCAGTTTAATGCAAATGCATTTTTTTGTTGTTGTGTTTGTGTGAAAACTGACCTACAATACTATACAGCTAGTATTTCCGTATGTCATTCCCACTGGACAGAGCTCATTGGGTGGTTGCTAAGGTTTCCCTATTGTAAAGAGAAGATAATGAGGCAACAGACACATCACTACAAAAAAGAACACAATCCTTTTGATACACTTGTTGGTCACAGAAGTGTTATATTTTTTTACATTGATTCTATAAAGTGGTTGATGGCAACACAAATGATGATATACATACGTACATACATACATGTAGGGGTGGGCGATATGGTAAAAATATCACAATTTCATCAATTTTAAATGCACTGTAGCATGATTCAATGATCTTCAATCACACATGCAGGCTTCATTGTATCATCTTTACATTGCACATAAGAAAAGCCTTACTGACAACCAATTCATTGTGTGTCCACACTAATGTTTTTGTAACGTTTTGTGTAGCATTGCTGATTGAAAGCTGACCCCGCCCACAGCAGCATGTTAGAAATAATGTCATTACTATTGAACAGCGCTCGTTAGGAGGTTGCCACGGTTACCATCCTGTTTTCCCATGGTAAGGAGAACATAATGAAGCTGTCCACACAACAGCCAAATGAGCCTAAACTGCACAGTGTTGGTTTTATGTAAATCTGCAATGTCCTCTTATAATTGACCCACCAGAAACAAGATAGAGAATCTAGATATGATTTTGTGTTGTGGTGTGGACCATCAAAGAGAATACATAGGTTATGAACCAAATGTAGTGTGGTCTATCCTTGTTCCCCTAACCCCTAACTATATAGTGAACAATTTGAAGCCTTCTGTATACTAGCTAAGAGTGATTTATAGATAAAAAAAATAATCTTACAGGGTATTTAAATATGTTATATATTTTTTTACAAACTCCCAAAGCATGATGATCTATTTTTGACCATCACTGCCCACTACTTTTCATAATATTATAGGAAATTTTGAGATTTTGAACATTTGGACACCAGAACAAAATGGCTTGATGACTATATAGTGCACAATATAGGGATATTAGGGAGGATGTATGGAGACAACTATAGTGTAACCACTGTATTCTTTAATCTAAATCTACTTCAAGGCTTTGTCCAAACTAATGGATACTCATTTCCCACAGTATTGTTCTTGTTGAATTGAAAATGCACCAGTGAAAATTATAACATTGGGCAAAGCTTTATTTAAAAATAATTTATACTTTGTTCACACTACAACATAAAAATACCCTTTGTTTTTGCTGTTTGCTTTGGTAGGAGGCAGTTAGTACCAGTAGCAGTGAGAAAAAGAACTAGAGTCAAACCTAGCTGTTCTGTCCTCTGCTGCTGTTGTAAAGTAAAGTCATCAAGATAGCCACAACAAAGAGCTTTCAAAATAATAATAATACAAAAGCCTGACGGTGCATTCAAAGTTTTACCAAATGTACTATTTGGTAAAAC
>JAVQKC010199660.1:0-11895 GCA_036025475.1 Philypnodon macrostomus | reverse complement strand
TAAAAATGAGATTAGAAAGCGTCCATCAGATCCATGATCCTCTTCCTCTCAGCCTCTTTGAACTCCTCAGTCTTCCCGTCACCGATGCTCTCTGCGTACTCTGCAACAGACAAAGAGTTTGCAATTAGTTAGTTAGCTTTCAAACCCACCATCCGTCACAAAGAGCAGGCATATGGAAATGGGAGATTTTTGTCAGTTTTGTCCACTTGAGAACCAGAGAGAGAGAGTGTGTTTGCCTTCAAAAACATGTATATAATTCACAGACCAGTGGATGGCTGGAGCCTATGCATGCAACTATGGGACATAGGCGGGGTACACCTTGGACAACAGTCAGGTTGCAGGGCTCACACTGACAGATGTCCATTCACTCGCCGTTTATTCACTGGGAGCCATTTAGATTCACCAGTTCTCCAACATGTCTTTGGGCGGTGGGAGGAACGTAATGTAACACGGCGAGAACACGCAAATTCCACCCAGACATATTGTAGTCAGACAGCTATCTGACAATATCCTTCGTTTTATTATGTGTGATAATCGTGGCTTTTTTCCCACAGCATTTTCACCAGCAGCCTTACTGAACAAAATGGCTTCCTCAAACCGGACACAACTGGTCAAATCCAACAAGCACAAATTAAAAAAAGAGGTATGTGTCAGAATGGACATCTGGCATAAAACACAAACTATACGCACATCACTGCATACTTAGAAACAGATTATTGTTTGTGTCAACCTCAATACAATACAAAAACAATGGTATTTTCATTCACTGCACCATATGGAAAAAAAGATCACCATTTTGATTATTATCACTTTATCTCACACAGAAGACTACTGCTACCAGTGTCTTCAGAAAACCTTTTTAACTACAAATTCAATGTACAATGTTCATCATAATAAAATACTATTTATTTAGCTAAATTAATAATCTGTAACACAATCCATGATCTTCCCAGATTAGCAACTCATCATAACTTTATATAATAATCCCGAGTAAGTGTGTCTAGAGTCCCATAGGGGTCATAAACATTGGGGCGCTATTGAGACATTCTTTATTTGACCTCTGTAATTTGCCATTGCCATGTACATTAAATATACACTAGAATCAAAAACGTTTTACGTCATTGCGTTCACAGCTTTAGGTAATTTATAAATCAACTGCTTGATTAAAATTCATCGTTGAAGTACCAAAATCAATTCAGTTTGGCATCCATATGATATGTACCTGTGTGCAAGCGTTTTTGAGTAATTGCGTCACAAGTTGGAGCAAGATCCGATCCGTCAGCCGATCAGCCACTGAGCATATGCTGCTCACCTGTTTTTGTTTATTTCCTTTTCATTTGTGTTAAACCGCTGTTACCTGCAAATTCTTTATACAGACGATTTAGATTTAGATTCCATTTAGACTAGCTTTATACCTAACTCGAAACTATTTTGGAACTTTGGAAAGAACAACATCCTGTCTGGAGAGAATTTATTGTTGATCAGTCTTGCCGTGAGATATGCTAACCACTCTCCCACCAAACACGCCATATAATTTTTAATTTTTTTTACATTCATGATTCAGCACTCAGGATTCACCACCGGACTGTCTGTAAGGTTGGCCAGGACTGTGTGAATTCCACTCTTTTAATCCTTAATTCTTTCCACTTGAGAAAGTCCGCTTGAGAGAAAACACAAGACCGGTTAATCAGAGCTCAGCCACAGCATTCAGGAAGTGCACAACAGACTCATTAATAAAATCACCGGCCACTTCTAACTACCACAATTATGGACTGATGTGAGCACTGTAGGGGGGAAAACTTGATGGCAGTCTCCTTTGCTTTGGTATTCAGTTTTTTTTTTACAAACATACAAATATACACTATGCTTTTTTATTTTCCTCATCAGCAGCTGTCGGTGGCTGAATATACCAGAACAACTATGGGCCTGGTCAATAAGCCTGGTTAGTTGCCGGACTATCACAAAAAACATTCTCTCTCTAATTCATTCGCTAGGGCAAATTAGATTCAATAATTTTCCCAACACATGCGTTTCGTCAAACAATGGGGGGAAGATGGATTGAACCCACACAAAAAGACATGCAGACACCACGTAGAGATTTTGTGTCAGCCAGCCAAACACATGATTTAGCAGCAGTGACGAATGCCCCAAGTTAACGCCTTCCAGTTGTTAAGTTGAAAATAAACAAATCTATAATGTGAACTGGACCATGTACCAGTTAGCAGGATTAGCAGTTAGCAGGATTAGCAGTTAGTGGGATTAGCAGTTAGCAGGATCGGCTTTTTACTGCGTTTTGTAACTGCAGCTGCTCAAAACAGTTGGACAGTAGTGGAAAATAAATGTTCAGTCATTTTTATATTAGTTCTATTTTTTTGTTGATTGTAAAAATAGACTGCAGACTGTCTGATTTACTTGTGAGTTTCTGAGATGATGGCTGTTCCAATAGATTTTTGTAACTTGGAATTCTAAAATACTGATTTCCGAGAACAACTTGAACGCATCTTAAAGTTGCAGTACCTCATTTTGTGCAGATAAAAAAATAAAAATCTCAAACCAGGAAGTATCAGAATAACAAACAGCAGAAAAATAAAATAACCTGTGAATAAACTGTGAATTTTGTAATGAAACATCAGCTCCCTCACATTATTCCTGATAAATTCTAGTTCTTGATAAATAAACAATGTTTCAACCAATCAAAGCGCTCCTGTCCTGTGGAAGCATGTGATTGGTTGAAAACTGCGCTCTAAAACAAATACCCTTTTAATACAGCCCACAGAGGGTCTCAAAAGTGTTTTTTTTTTCTCAGATGACTCGATGCAAAGTAAAAAGATCAGGCACTGCAGCTTCAACCATTCCGTGCCACCATGCACCCTTACATTTGACTTCATAAAACACCAGATGTTACTATCTTCAGATATGGTTGATAGAGGTTTGGTGATTGGGAACATCAGAAAAAATTTTGGGGGTTTACACTTTTTGAAGTTAATTAAACCCGTCTGAATGCTGCTTGAGAGGGAGTCTTGTTTAGCACATCACAGTCACTTCCCTCTTCCAGCTATTGCTCACCTCAGCTTCCATTAAGACTCATTTAGAAAGCCCTCCATCCTGCAGCAATCAGCTGATCTTCACTTAAACCAAAGCACTTCCTCCTCTACATTTACTGACTCACTGTGGGCCTAACTGCAACACCAACTGCGGATAAACAGAAACGGAGTCGAGTACTGACACAGGTGAACCCCAGGATGCCAGCTGACTCACTTTTAAATACTGCTTTGTAATGTTCTCCGCAAGTTGCTATGGAAACAAAATGTATGTATTTTACAGAAGATATCATATAATTTCCCATAAATGCTCTACCAGAAAGTATGCTGTTTCATTTCAAGAAATGCCTTTAGTAAAAATACCTTAAAGCTGTAGTCTGGAGGGTTTTTTTAATAAGAATTTGTTTTGACCAAGAGTCAACTTTAGTCCCTCCCCTGGCCATCATCAAATTTAAAGTTACTAAAAACTCGACTACTGGTAAAATTGAAATTGATAAGAAAGTTTTGAATCTTTTGTTTTTTTCATTCCTGAATTGCCGCAGCAAATCATCTGCGTTCTAGGTTTTACTCTTAGATTCCCTTCCTGATGCAGTGTGTGACTGCACTGATTCTGATCCTTCTGGCTAGATTAAAGACACAATGTGGGCGGCATTGTGGCACAGTGGTTAGCACTCTTTCCTCACAGCAATATGGTCCCTGGTTTGATGCCCAGGCAGTCGGGGGCCCTTCTGTGTGGAGTTTGCATGTGCCTGTGTAGGTTTCCTCCAGGCACTCCGGTTCCCCTACCACCACCAAAAACATGTGCAATAGGTTCCTCATTGGGACCAGGACTCCCCTAAAAAAGAGATTCCAAATCTCAGTGGGACTTTTCTGGTTAAATAATGGTTAAAAAAATATATATATTAAATGTGTTGGAAACATACAACATAGTATGCAAGTAAAAAGTAGTGTATTTTGCATGCAGGTGAATTCCATCCATCTTCTTCCACTTATCCGGTGCCGGGTCGCAGATGCAGCAGTCTAAGCAGAGATGCCAGACTTCCCTATCCCTAGACACTTCCTTCAGCTCTTCCGGGGGGACTCCAAGGCGTTCCCAGGCCAGCCGAGAGATATAATCCCTCCAGCATTTCCTAGGTCCCCCCGGGGTCTCCTCCAGAACACCTCCCGAGGGAGGCGTCCAGGGGGCATCCAAAACAGATGCCCGAGCCACCTCAGCTGGCTCCTCTTGATGTGAAGGAGTAACAGCTTCTTACCCTATCTCTATGGGAGTTCCCTGCCACCTTGTCTTGTCCAAAGCTCAAGACCATAGGTGAGGGTAGGAACTTAGATCGACCAGTAAATAAAAAAACAATTCTTCACCACAACAGTCCTGTACACCAACCGCATCACAGCAGAGACTGCACCGATCCGCCTGTCAATCTCACGCTAAGTCCTTCCGTCACTTGTGAACAAGACCTCGAGATACTTGAACTCCTCCACTTGAGGCAGGACTTCTACACCAACCTGAAAAGGGCAAGCCACCCTTTTGCAGGTGAATTCTTAATTATAAACGCAAAATGGAGAGTGTTTCTTTCTGTCTCAAAGCTACAGTATAACTAGGCCTGTGCTGTCGTCCCCGACAGCAAGGTGTATATCGGCGAAACTTCCCCATACGTCTGCCACAACTGGCACCAACGGGACCTTAATCAGACATGTGATTTCTAAGGGTTTTTATATTGTAAACAAGCAATTAAGAGGCCCCGCCCCCAAACCATGAAGTATGTGCAAGTTACAGGCTGTCAAATATACCTGACTTCCCAATTTCAATCCAAATTCAGTCCTATGGCAATTCACTACACCAGTTCAAGTGGTAACCCAGATGACAGTACCAGCCCCATGGAGATTGACACTCCCACTTATCTGGACAAAATCCCCCAGGGCATGACCATCTTCAGTCCAAAATGGCCTAAGAAAAAGAATCCCAGGGCAATTGAAAACCTGAGAAAAACAGAGAGAGGCCAAAACAGGAAAGGAAGAACTTTTTGCTATGCACTCTCAGGCATCAAATGTAGTACATCCCCAAAAATAGGACTTAATATCAAATGGACATCCAGAAAAAGAAGGTAGAGGAGCTGTCCATGGAACTGGTGAGGATAAAGGAGGAGGTTCTGAAGATCACCAGCGCTCAGAAGCTGAAGCCTGTCGGCTCTCTGATGCAGCAGGGCACCAAAACTTTGGTGCATCAGACCGCCAGCGATCTGAAGCTGAAGACCGCCAACCCACTGATGTCCCCACCCAGTTACCCAAGGAAGAGGTAACCCATCCCCCGCCCCCTTACTCAAGCATTTAAAAAATGCAAATAAATAAAATAACTAAAAACCTAAATATGTATTGCTGTATGTTCTCAATTGTAAGGTTTTTTTTTATTTCAGAGTTATCAAACCAAAATAATGAATGGTATCAAGATACTAGATATAGTAAATGTATGTTGTTGTGTGATTGGTGTTGTGGTGGTCGGAGGTGCAGTATGGCTGCCATGCTTTCGTCAAACTGCCCCAGGGCAGCTATGGTTACAGAAGTAGCTTGCCACTACTGTCACTGTAGAGTGAATGAATAATGCAATCAATTGTAAAGTGTCTTAGATTGTCTAGAAAACATATAAAACCAGTCGATTATTGTTGTTATTATAACATGTCACTAAAATGCCCCAAACCTAAAATCACAGGTCATTAATGAATATAGACTGAAAGAAGAATGTAGTTTTAGGGAAATTTCTAAATTTGGCAAAAATATTCTTCACAAGCATCCAGACAAATCAAAAAAGTCAAATAGGGTGGGGTTTCTTCATTGCTCGTTAACAATATAAAACCCTTAGAAATCACACAATATCTGATTAAGGTGCCCGTTGGTGCCAGTTGTGGCAGACATATGGGGCAGACGTATGGGGCCGTTTCGCCGATATACACCTTGCTGTCGGGGACGACAGCACAGGCCTAGTTACTATGTGGCTGTAATGTAGTTTTTATTTGCCTCAGGTCTGTGCTGATTGCGTGTGAGGTATTTTCAGGCTGTGGACATGCTCAGTGGCGTGGCACTGTCGCGTGACGTTCTCTCACTCTCGCAGGTGTTGCTGCCTTCATGTTCTTGGACCAGCACCTGGTTCAGGATCTCACATCAACATCAACATTAACAAAACCACACAGAGCCTCGGGGCCAGCATCCAGCTCCTCCACAGTCACAGCACACGGGATACGCTCAAACACACATTGTCAATTTCAACTACTTAAAACAACCAATTGCCTTAAAAGCAGCTAGCAGACCATTTTCTGTTGATATTCTGAACCAACATTTGTGTTAAGTTATTGCTGAGAGCACTGCTTGGAGTATGAGTGGAAGTCACGTTGTACTTGTTTTGCAATCAATTTCTATTAAGAATAACATGTCAAATTTTACAGTGCATCAACACATCTCCCCCAGCCAGATCTCACTTCCCAGCCAGCCCCCTAACCTCCTCACGCACTCAACCGCCTGCCACGTGTTCAACCATATGCCTACATTGCTGCAGTCTCTTTCTCTACATTGAGTTTACTGGGCAATAACTCATTAAATAAAGTTGTTTTTGTACAATGTCAAAAGGAATCATGTTGTGAAATCGCATTTGGTTGAAACTCTGTCGCTTGCTGCTGCTGCTAGCGTCTCGAATGACTGTGATGACTCTGCAAAAGCTGAGTAAGAATTACAAAAGCCATTCACAGAGGAAATCTCTGTGAATGTTGTGCTGGGCAAAGTGGCAGGAAATGGGACTAAAAATTAACAACTCTTTATTTTTGCAAATTAGTCGGGGCCCGCTTTATGCATCCTTTATACAATATGTTTCAGACTTCATATGGAATTGTTAACTGCTGCAATAGGACATTAAACATTTTGCATGTGGCGTACTATTTAACATCAAAGGGTTTAGGGGCAGGAGAGAGCATGTCTTATTTTTACAAATTTAACTGACTACAGTGGAGTCTAAATGTCGTCCCCATTTTACTCTGGAAACCCACCTCCATGCTGGAGAACTAAGCCTGTGCTGTCGTCACCGACAGCAAGGTGTATATCGGCAAAATGGCCCCATACGTCTGCCCCATACGTCTGCCCCATACGTCTGCCCCTGTGAAGAATGTTTTTGCCAAATTTGGTAAAATTCACTAAAACTACATTCTTCTTTCAGTCTACTTTGCACAATTAGGCTCAAACCTGAAATACCTATTTACCCCCCGGCCCTGAACACATCTGACTAATATGATGGCAGTTACCTCTATAGCGCCCCCTATAGACTGAAAGAAGAATGTAGTTTTAGGGAATTTTCAAGATTTGGAAAAAACATTCTTCACAAACATCCAGACAAATCTAAAAAGTCAAATAGACCCTTCTCATGTTTGTCATGGTTTGGGGGCTTGTTAACAATAGTAAAACCCTTAGAAATCACACAATGTCTGATTAAGGTGCCCATTGGTGCCAGTTGTAGCAGACGTATGGGGCAGACGTATGGGGTAGACGTATGGGGCAGACGTATGGGGCAGACGTATGGGGCCGTTTCGCCGATATACACCTTGCTGTCGGGGACGACAGCACAGGCCTAGTTATATTGCAATTATTTTGTAATAAGAATGTAATAACAGTGTACTTATGATTACAGTGTTTTTACAATGTACGGTTTTATTACTGTGGAAGTACCTATATTAAAACACGGCCTGTATTCTAAAGTGGTATCACATTTTACAATTTTTGTTACCCTGGATCATCTAAGGCCACTCTGACTTCCTTTGACCACTCCACATATGAGGTTAACTGAGTTGTGTCTGTCTTTTTTAAAACAGCACAATTAAACATACACTAAATAGCACATCTATTCAGAACCCCTATGAACCATACCATGTTCATCATGGTATGGTTGATAAATGTGCAGTAGTAGACAGTATTGACAATGCCATATCTGAGGTGCGTGTGACTTTGAGATTTTCCACTCTGTGATGGCAGTTGATACTTTCACTCTTTCACGCCATCTATTAGAGTAAAAGTGTTTAATTTTCCATTTCCTCTTTGAAACGTTGAGGAAACTTAGTAGCCACACTCTTCCTATTTTTCAAATTGTGTCAGCCAACAATAGGATTGATTGTCTCCTTTTTTCAAATGGTATAGTCTCAGTTATGTAAAATTGAATAGTCAAGTTAATAATTAGATCTACTAATTACCGATGTTTTTGTTGTTTTTGTTTCTTTGTTAGTCTGCTAGTAACATAACTCAAAATGGCTAATCCTTGAACAAAGCGTGGCCATCCAGATCCATGTATGATGTTGATGCAAAGTTTATCGATAACTTAAAAAAATACGATCTTTCACTGAGATACATGGACACTAACTCCTGCCACAAGGGGTCAGCAAAGGAACAAATAGTTTTAGATTACATTGTGTGACATACAGATCACACAATGGAGCATTTACCCCTGAACTAGAAGACCTTTGTCCATTTCTGTGTCTTCACCACAGTAATATGGTGCCTCATAATGTCCACATGAGGTGAATTCCATATTAATTATTGTATTACTATTTATCAGCACAAAGCACATAATGAAGTTTTCTATGTCCAATGTTAAGGGGCACCTTTTCCAAATAAATCATCTTTTATCTGGCATTCTTTATTAGTGTGACTAATAATATACATCATGAATAGGGTTAACATTATTTATTATTGTCCTTAAAAGGCCATCTCTTTCTGTTTACAGCTGTAGCAGTGAATTTAACCAGTGAACAGCTACAATTCTTGTATGTGTGCACAAGAGTGTGTCTGTCAATACTGTTTGATCACAGCAACGTGAGAACGATGCCCAGCCAGCCACACACAAAGCCACACAACATGTTTTTCAGTGGCTCTTCAATCGGGCCGTTGGACCTCACAGCAAATGGAAATAAATATATGGCGTCAGAGACAGAGTTTGAGATAAACAAGAAGAGATGAGAGAGGTGGAGTGATGAAAATGGCAGCCAGAGAAAGTCAGTTAGATCAGAGAGGCTTTTGGATTTGTCAGGTTGACAGTGGAGGGACTGTATTCAAATCATACTGTTATAGAGCAAAAAACCTAACATGATATCTCTGCAACCCCTGGACATATACAAAATATTGCAGCCAATATTGAAATGTGACTGATATGACTGAAGTATTATGCACATTTGCATTGGAGGATTTCCAAAAAATCTCTTATCTTCTCTTCATATTGTGGTATTGGACCAAGCACATCGACTACATACACTGTAGTTAATATATATTATATACCTCACCACTCAACGGCGCTGGTAAGTGACATTATAGTCACTTTTAAGGAGAAGCACAAAATGGGCCATACTTTGATCTGACCTTTTGTAAGAATGTTTAAAGAGAAAATATTCACACACATAGATGCCTGTTAAGCAAATAATACAACATATGAGTTTATGTTTACAAAATTGGATGTCCTATATAAACCAAAATATGTATTTATTTATTTACTTATTTGCATCAGTCTGGCTTAATGGCTGCAGGTTTATCTATCAAAAGCATTCATCTTTCATCTTTTTTTAGACATTATTAGACATGCTCCACTTAAATACAGCATTTCAGTAAATTACAGGAGAATTCATGTTTGAGTATTTGGTTCTAATTGTCCTTAAAGAGAATGACATTGTGGGACGACCAGTGTGTATGTGTGTGTGTGTGTGTGTGTGTGTATGTGTGTGTGTGTGTGTGTGTGTGTGTGTGTGTGTGTGTGTGTGCGTGGGTGTGTGTGTGTGTGTGAAAGTGTGCACAATCTGTGTACAAGTGTGTGTGACGCCTCTGTGTGACCTCTATCAGCATGGTGTGAGCTCTTCAGAGTCACAATGCTATTGTGTCCTGACCTCTCACATTACAACAGGTCAATATTATGATGCCCACACTCGCACTAAAACAGACACAGTATTGGTCCAGGTGGTCAGGTTGTATTGTCTCTTTGGGGGAGGAGTGTGTTACAGTCCGCTGCATGGGAACTTATTGGCCTCTCCAAAGGCTCTCGTCAATATCTGCTGGACACATGCTTCACACACTACGGCACGCTTTAAGGACATGACAATTAATGTGGGATTCTTTTATTTTGTGGTGACGACCTTTAGTGTAATGGGAAAGTAAGGCACACTTGTTTTAATCAAATAAATCATCCCAAGTTATTTAACCAGGAGGTCCCATTGAGATTCAAAATCTCTTTTTCAAGAGAGACCTGGCAGAGGTAGCAGCCAAACCACAGAACAAGTGCATACGTATTACAACAATTTACATTTTCATAATAAAATGACAAATACATCGTCATAAAACATTTCAAGAAAAACATGCACCTCTCCATCAGCACATTCTTTATGGAAGCTTTAAATTCTTGCATGGACATTAGTGTTTCTAGTTTAAGCTCTTTCTGTAGATTCGTCCATCCCCAAGGTGCTGAGGAAGAGAATGCAATTTTTCCCAATTCAGTTGCAGCTCTGGGAACATTAAACAGTATCCACTTAGAAGAGCGTAACTGAGAGGTATCAGAGCAATGAGATGTAGTAACATATATCACAAAATGTAATATTGATTACTTCAAAACCAAACCTACAAGTAACATGTATCTTGATTGATGCATTGATATAGATCATACGGTTTCCTTTTATCAAAAGTGCATTTAACTAATAAGTCAGAGTTTAACACAATTTTATTCCATTAATCAATAAACCAGAATTATTCACAGTTGCAGATAAGCAACTAACAAACCGATGTCAGCAAAACATTCAAAAAGTATATATAATAAATATAAATATTATAATAAATAATTCTATTCTATTGACCCCATGTGTTGAGATGTTTATATCTCGATGTTATCAGTCTATGCAGAGTGGACTGTGCTACTGTCGATAAAACAAATATACGGGCCCTCACCTTCCCCAGTATTTATACAACAATCATTATACACTTGTGTTTGCTTACTGTTACATAATTACTAGCTTGGCACACACGTTTAATTGAGAGCCTCCTCTGCTCTATTGAGCTTAATGGAGTTGACTGAAGTGAGTAATGTGTAATTACCCTCATATTGCCTCTGGCCATAAAACTGTTAAGTTTCGATCACGATCAAGCCTGTGTCTGCTGCAACAATGACTTGCCTGTTTGGTCTGACATTTAAAATCAACCAGAGACTAGATTTTAAAGAATGAAAACTGAATAATGTTCGACAATCTCAAAGCTACGAGGACAACTACAACAAGACTCGCAAAACTAAGATTTCACCAAGCCAAAAATGTACACGCGTGTACACAGTCACCGACGTTTTCCCACACTCTGAGTTATTGAGCAGTATTGATGACATGCAAATGAAATTGATCCTTTTGACCATGGTCTCTCTGTATCTCACTGGGATGTTCCACTAGTCCAGCTGAGACACAAGTAATAAACAACGCCTTTATTTCAGCACACATCCCATTCATTATGTTATTAAGGCTTGAGCAGCAGTGACGTAAACTAATTGGTAATAAAGGCAATTTTTCAATGGTTTGGTCACATTTCTCCTTCACAGAGCGCCCCCTTCAGTTTCAGAGAATATTACCGTCTCACAGAAAAAAGAATATAGACTTTATATATAAACTCTAGACGATCATAAAGCTACTGTACAAAGTGTACAAAGTTGCATAGGTTCACTTTACCTTAAGGTATTTTGGTTCTGAAGTAGTCCATAACACAACATTATTGAGTATATTACACACAGATTTGAATTCAGGGTGATCTGTAACTTTAAGAGAAATCCAAACAAAGTCCTAAAGCTCTATTCGTTGATGTGTTGTTCAAAATAAAC
>JAVQKC010199655.1:0-12768 GCA_036025475.1 Philypnodon macrostomus | reverse complement strand
GGCAGACGTACGGGGCGACGTACGGGGCAGACATACGGGGCAGACGTACAGGGCAGACGTATGGGGCCGTTTTCGCCGATATACACCTTGCTGTCGGGGACGACAGCACAGGCCTAGTTTATAGTTCCTACTTTGTATTCTCTCAGAAACCAACTTCATCTCTGGCTGGACTCAATGCAGAAGAGTGGCTTCCTCCATCTTGGATAATGGAGACTATCCCACATCACTCGCCTTTTGTTCCACAAATGGGCGACGAGGTAAAAAGTCACTGAAATCAAATGTTAATCTAATTTATTGAGTTATTTATAGTATTTTAACTTTATGCTAAGTACTTAACATTTGTTCTGTGTTGTTCTATTGTAGCTGATCTACTTCAAGCAGGGCCACCAGGCTTATGTCAGAGCTGTCCGCAGAGCTAAGGCCTACAGCATCAACCCTCAGAAACAGCCTTGGAACAGACTTAACCTCAGGGTCAGTCACAGCAGATGAACTAGTGTTGGTCCTTTTGTCAGATTTAACATTTATTTCTCATATCTTTCCTCAGGACCAGGAATCAGTGAAGGTGGTTGGAATAAAATATGAAGTCGGACCCCCCACTCTGTGCTGCCTCAAACTGGCCTTTTTAGACCCAGTCTCAGGAAAAATGACAAATGATTCCTTCTCCTTAAAGTGAGTATTAAAAATACAATCATATCCAATACAATTCTAACATACAGGTATGATTTCTATACTAATGAATGTCTTTCATCCCATAGGTACCATGACATGCCTGATGTGATAGATTTTCTGGTCCTGCAGCAGTTTTACAATGAGGCTCGAGAGCACAACTGGCAGCCAGGTCAGTCTGCAGCTGTTTGCACTTTACGTTTGTTAAAAGTTGTTATACGTGTCATAAATGTCCAAACCTGTTTTTAACTTCAGGTATGAGGTTTCGCAGCATCATTGATGATGCTTGGTGGTTCGGTTCTGTTGAAGACCAAGAGCCTCTACAACTGGAGTATCCAGACAGCCTTTTCCAGTGCTATGCAGTAAAGTAATGTCTTTTTATTACCTCCTTTTCTTTTGAGACGCTCAATCTTTTTACTCACCATTATTAAAGAATTGGTCTAGAGCAAACAGCTTTTGGTTTAATTCAGGAGTAATGTAATGAAGTATTTGATTTGATCAGATGGGATAATGGTGAGCGGGAGAAGATGAGTCCCTGGGACATGGAGCCTATACCTGAGGAAGGCAAGTATCAAGCATCAAGCCTCTTTTATGTACTTTATTTTTGTAGACATGGCAGACTCTGTCACTTCCAAAAAGATTTAAATGTTTTTGAGAGAAAAGTATTATTATTACTTTATTATTACTTCTACTGAAATGTTTTTATACCACCAGCTGCTCTCCCGGAGCATGAAGGTGATGGAGTGGAGGTGTTGGAGGAGGAGATAAAGGCTCTTCTTTACAAACCTCAGGAGGGAGAGTGGGGCGCGCACACACAAGACGAGGAGTGTGAGAGAGTTTTACAAGGCATCAACGAGCTTCTTACACTGGGTATGTGTCTTTAGCACCCAGTTGATTCATTAGAAATATCAGAATTAGCAGAAAGTCTGACTGTTATCCTGATTTACAGATGTAGCGAAGGCTTTTGCATCCCCTGTAAATCTTCAGGATTACCCTTTGTACTGCACTGTGGTGGCTTACCTTACTGACCTCAGCACCATCCGCAAAAGACTGGAAAACCGCTTCTACAGGTTGCAAACATACATTGTAAACGATATAGGTAGTCTGCTGCACGAAGTCGGGGTGTAACCGGTGTTTTTTCTTTTTTAGGCGAATCTCAGCGTTAATGTGGGAGGTGCGTTATATTGAACATAATGCACGCACTTTTAACGAGCCTCAGAGCCCAATAGTAGCAGCAGCCAAAGTTGTGACAGATGTGCTCCTTCACTTCATTGGGTAGGTGTTTTTTAATAACTTAATAAACAGCCCACGTACTTTGACTTGATATGTTTGTGTCTGTCTTCACTAGTGACCAGAGTTGCACTGATATCCTGGATCTCTTTCACAAACTAAAATCTGAAGTCAGCAGTGGTGAGGATGATGCTGAGGTGAGTCCAGGAACAATATTATTGTAATTTCATTAATTCATTCTTTGATTCTCTATGTGCCATCAAAGCTGTAGTCTGGAGGT
Source organism: Philypnodon macrostomus (assembly GCA_036025475.1). Lineage (NCBI taxonomy): Eukaryota > Metazoa > Chordata > Actinopteri > Gobiiformes > Eleotridae > Philypnodon > Philypnodon macrostomus. Next base: position 10,592 of record JAVQKC010199655.1, on the reverse strand, counting down.
TTCCTAAAACAAGAATGTAAAAATTCTTGACCAAAAGTAGCTGACTCTCTACGGCCTCTACAGCCGTACACTACAAATCTACCAGTCAAAAGCAGACCGCATTGGTCAAAGTGGTAACCCACAAACTCAAATTTGATGTTGAGGCCAGGGGAGAGACTAAAGAACAATAATTATGACAGATTACCTTTACATCAGAGAACAGGGTCAGGTAGTTAATTTAAAGGATTTTTTTATTTTTTAACACAATTGCTTATTTTTTACAATTCCTTACCTTTAATCTCATCTTGTTGCAGGCTGATGTTGACGTAGATTCGGACACCCCAGGGACGTCAGCAGGACGTCGGGTAAGACAGTTAAACATGTAAACAGGTTTTGACTTTTTCTTGGACCGACCGCGTGATTTAACTCTTGTTTTTCAGCGGGCTAAAGAAAACTCAAAGATGCGTGGTGTGGTGTTGGACTCCAAAGCATGGAGAGGACAGTGTCGTGAGTTGCATCGCCGAATGATCATTTCTCCAGATTCAGAACCATTCAGACAACCGGTGGATCTGTTTGAGTACCCGGTAAAGCATACTGCAGCTAAAAATAAAAATGAATCAATATTTTTTTTAAAAACAGAATTCCTCATGAACATTTCTCGTTGCTGTTTTAGGATTATCGGGACATAATTGACACTCCAATGGATCTGGGCACGGTTTCGGAAACACTTGTGGCAGGCAACTATGAAAACCCAATGGAATTTGCCAAAGATATCCGCCTCATTTTTAGCAACTCAAGAGCATACACACCAAACAAGAAGTCAAAGGTAAAAGTTCTTAAATGTATACATCATTTGTAATATGTTTGGGCTTTTGTGGTAAAGGTGAACATTATCGTCTTGTGCCTAGATCTACAGCATGACTTTGAGCTTATCGGCTTACTTTGAAACAAACATCATCTCCATCATATCCGACTACAAATCTGCAATCCAGAACGAACGCCGAACTCAACAAAGGCTTAGTTACAGGAACAGTCTCCAAAATGGTGGCGGCTCCCCCATGCAGAGTCTGTCCCCAAGGTACATATTATGAAGCATCTTTAAGCATCTTTTAAAATATAGACCTATAACACACCTGTCTTTTTTCCCTCAGTCCTAAAGGGAAGCACAAATCAAGCAAGGTGTCGAAGCCAAAAAAATCCCAGACATCATCAAAAAATAAGCCTCAAAGATCATATCAAGGTTTCATATAACTATTTCTGCATTTGCCTTATCTTTGTGTTAGATTTTCATAACTGACTTTTGCTTTGTGTGTTCATCAAGATGCTGGTGAAGCAGATGAGGACAGTGAGTCGTCATCTCAGAGTTCAAGGATGAGCAGCGAGAGCCAGAGCCAAGGGTCTCGTGTGACCCGCAGCAAAGCAACTCCTAAACCAGGTACAGGATCTGAAATACACAGATATAAATAAGTACAAAAATATGGTTCTCCAAGTGCCAACTAAAAAGTACTTTATTGCCCCAATATAAGAGTTTCCTTGTAAGGGCAAACATAAAACCCCACTTTCTATTGCATGTGGCCTCTGCTTCACCACTGAACGAACGCCGCAACAACCACGCAGCCTTGTAGCGAATAAGAACATTTCTTGGTGCAGATTCGTTAGCCTTTGTAAAGACATAGTGAGTCTATTTTTGCTTGATGCTGGAGCAGCTCCGCACCAATCTACACAGAGTATAATGAAACCAAACAGGACCAGCACTGCGTCCAGAATTTAAAAAAATAAATACACTAAACCTTCTGCTTCGCTCTGCAGCTGAAGTCCCGGGGTTACTCCAAGACTAACTCGAGGGTAAAACTAGGACTAAAACAAAACTAAACTGGGACTAAATCTGGAGTAAACTTTGCTAGACTTAATTACTGTTTTTTTGTGTTTTAAAAGGTCACCAGCGCAGAAGAGCGTTAGCTGACGGACAGAAAGTCAAACAGTCGCACGATGAGGCCACAGGATCAAACAGCTCTTCTTCAGACTCTTCCTCATCCTCCTCTTCCTCGTCGTCGTCGTCGTCATCATCTGAGAGCGACAACAGCTCTGATTCTGAGGTGGAGCAGTTTGCAGAGGGCGGTGGCGACCACGCATACAGCATGGCGCCTTGTCAGACATCAGCTGTGAAAGGTAATAAGGAGGCGGTCTCAGGGAAACGCAGGCACAAGGGAGAAGAGGAGGTAGTCGGTCAGAGGCCGAAGCGGGCACGAATACAACCGCCTGAGGAGGAGGAGGAGGAGGAGGAGGAAGAGGAGGAGGAGGAGGGAGCGGGGGGAGATGATGATGATGATGATGAAGAAGAAGAAGAAGAGGAGGAGGAGGAAGAAGAGACGGAAATGGTGCTACAGCCCAATGTGGCTAGAGACGAGGATGAGGAGGAGCCCGAAGAGGAAGAAGAACCAGCTGAGGAAGATGACGACGATGATGATGAAGAGACACAAACATCAGCATCAAACAGACCCAAGTCTCAACGAGTGAACACGAGGAACCAGGGCCGCAGGACAGTGGTGTATAGAGACGGGGACTCGGAGGACGAGGGAGCCAAGCAGGACCCTCTAAACCTGGGCAGGTCCCGCTCAGGAAGGGTGCGACGTATGACTGAAAAAGCCCGCGTCAGCCACCTCATGGGCTGGGGTCACTGATGCACTGCAAAAAATGAATATCTAGATTTGTTAATATGACCTGAATTAAAAATGTTAACCTTAATTCAGTAGTTTTGACTATGACTTATCATGACTTGTTCCAGTGTAATTCTGATGTCTGCCAGTAGAATAAGACATCTTTTCTTATTCCTCTGGTAGATCATTTAGCAAAAAATATTTTAGAAACACTGTATTACATTGAAACAAGCCAATAAGACCAAATAAGTGAATAACTCTGACGTGGTTTATATTCTGAATCCAAGTCATCTGAACTAATCTAGATGTTCATGTTTTTGCCGTGTGTAAGCTTCACAAAAATCGAACTATTAAAACTAACCTAAGGAATACTGCAGGGATTTTTGCATTGTACAAGTGTATATAGTAAAATATATATAGTGAAGTTTTTTTTTTTAATCTGAGACTGCTAAACCAACTGATTGCTGGTGCTCTTTTTGTGTTGCCACGGGTTCTTTTTGGTCCCTGGTCGTTCCTGTTGTTAAGCTCACCTCGGCCTTATCGCTCACTAGAGGGCGCCACTTTCTTCTCCTCTTCCTCGTATAAATCCTGATCCATGTACGGCCACTATTCAACACTATTTCATTGTTTTTCTGTGACCTTTTTCACCAAAGATGGATCTGGAGATGCCAAAAAAATGGTGCTCATTTTTCAAGAAACATTTGTGGTTTTCTGACAGTTTTTGAGATGTGAAGCATTAAGATTACTGATGTCGATTTGTGTTGGTACTTATCACTACCACAAGCCTTAGTTTATAAAGCCTGCAATATTCACTTCTCTGTGGTTGTGGGTAAGATGAACTTATTTTGTCCACAGCTATTCAACACTTATCTTTTATCGGACATAAAAGATGCACATATCAACTAATGAGTTTGTAGGATTAACTTGAAATGCAAAATGAAGTCAGATAAAATGTCTTTTTAAGGGCCTCATTATATTTTTTGTTCAAACTGGGTGCGTTTTGGATTGGGGGGGAATTAGTTTTATTTTCTGGGCTTTATTTACTGCATCTCATTTTTCAGTTTGGTCTTTCGCTGTTGCTTATGGCACTCGCTTCACCCAGAAATCAGCCAAGGCCCTCTGGTGGCCAGCTTTCTTCTTCCACAAAGATATTTATTTTTGCATAGTATTAAACTATTTTTTACAATGAGGGTAGGATGAGAAAAGGAAATATTTGCACATTTGTGTCCACATGGCAGCTGAGTAATCTCATACTTTTGTTTATGAATGTTTGATTTGTAGTGCACTCTGAATTTACTGCGTTTTTGTCTGGATTGGAACATTGAATCAACAAGACACCTCACACTGCCTGTTAAAGGTGGTCAAATCTAAAGTCAAAGTCTTTTTTATTATGGCTTATCTGGCATTCATTATCTTCTGACAGTAGTATCTTGGTATTTTGTTGTGCCAATCTCCATTAGCCATCTTTCGACAGATTTATTGGTGCGTTGGCCATAGATGGTGGTTTTTCAGTGTGTTACAATCTGGCAATCAAGAAAGTGCTATTTCTGGATTCGCCTGCTTGTGATGAACTAGAATAGCTCATTTGAACAGCAAGGTTTCAATACTGGGTGCTCTGATCATACCAATAGAAATCACAAGATAGTATCAGATTTTGGGATTAATTAGTAAATTGACTGCATAAATTGGTGTTTTTTCAAATAGTTCTGGTTGTGAGTGTGATACAATTAGGATTCAGCTTCTGGGGTTTACAGTGTCTTGGTGGCTGCTGTTAGTTCTGCCACTAAGCTTCATAGACAATAATAACAAGTGGAGGTAGATTGGTAGATTGTCTTTTATACAATGTTTTGATGGTATGTGTTTTTTAATAAATGGAATTCTCTAAATATTGTGTTTCCTTGACTTTGTTTTGAAGCACTGGTTCCCAAACTGTGGCAAAAGTACCATTGGTGGTACATGGGCCCTTTCTAGCAATTCAAGTGTTGTTTAAGTTTGAATTAGACCTGATTTAGTCCTGCTTTAGACTGGTTAGTCACAGTTTAGTCCTGAGTGAGGGTCATTTTTGTCCAGTAAAATAATACTTGATTGGAGATGGTTTAAGGTATAATATAATAATATTTTACCTGTTTCCATGTGTATTGAGCTTTTCAAAACAACCAGAGTGCATTCTGGAGTCCAATAATCATTCCCTCCACATTCAGTCACACACTGGGTCTCCCACAGCCTTGGGCCGGACTGACTGAGATGTAACAGCTGTATTGTACCCACAACCAAACACTAATGTCACCAATACATTTATATGCCCAAGGACACAACAGTTGTGTGCACAGGTTGGAGTTGAACCATTAACCATTAACAATATATTGCTTTTCCTACACCCAAAACACTTTACAACTGAGTCCAAAATGTATTTACTCAACACTCACATGATTCCTCTCTAGCCACAGCTTCCAGCCAGATTCACAGAAATGTGGCAGCCATATCCCATCCACAACTTTTCAGAGCTCCAAACACCCCATTCTTACCAACACATTCATACAAAGGGTAGATGTCTTGCCCAAGGACACGACAGTAGTATGCACAGATAGGACCTGGAGTCGTTACATGTAATTGTAACATGGTTATTTGACAACCTAGTAGTATATGGCATTTTTGTGACTATGTTTTCAAGACCTTCAAAAGGCCTATTGGTCAAAGTGGTAACCCACAAAGTCTGTTCTGATGTTTCTGTAGAGGCCAGAGGGGGGGTTAAAGGAAAACACGACTACTATTGGTCAAAGTGGTAACCCACAAAGTCTGATCTGATGTTTCTGTAGAGGCCAGAGGGAGGGTTAAAGGAAAACACGACTACTATTGGTCAAAGTGGTAACCCACAAAGTCTGATCGGATGTTTCTGTAGAGGCCAGGGGAGGGACAATAATGAAATAATAATTCTGACAGATTATCTACTTTAAATCACAGAATAGGGTCAGGTAAAAAACAAAAATGATCTCAATTGTTTATTTTAGAAATTGACGGCCTACACCTTTAAGCCATGTTATGTGTAATGTTATAATCTGTAACCTGACTGTACTTCGGTGAATTGCATGAATGCACCGAAGGCCGTGATGACTCAGACCAGGAACAAACCGGGTTGAGTTGTGACGCACGGATCCTTGCCACACCTAGAAACAGCAGACACTGAGGCATGATGGGAATTACTGGGGATCAATGCTTAGGGGAAACAGAGTTCCAAAGGTCGTTCAAAGTGAGCCATCCTAATTTATAAAATACTGTGAATAATATATATAGAATCGTATTTACCTGCTGTTATGACAATACTGTACAATTGCCATCCAACATAGCGATCATAGTTGAGGTACCATCCCTATGTCCTTGTAGTGTGATAGAATTCTGAATGAAAGACAACTCCAAAGATTGTTGCAGGTGATTTTTTTATTGTAGCACTAATTATAATGCCATTAACTGCACTAATTTCACACGTTTACATCTGAGACATGTCTTACAAGATAAAGGGCTTCAGATATCACAAACTAAAGCTACTCAACTGCAAAGAGCATCATCACAAACATATCGACAGAACAGCCATGTGCATTTACATTGTGCTTCAGTCCACAGTGCAACGTCTACATACAGTATAATAATCACCTATAATAATTAATAATACATGTCACTATGCATACACAGTGAACAATCATAAACACAGTGCTATTCATTTGCATTAGGGTCAATGTTTTAAATACACAAATATTTTGGCACATATTTTCAGGAAAAGCCTGTAACATTTACTAAGCTCACTACACACACAAAATCACCACACAATGTATTTTCCGTTCAGTGTAGACTTAAGAACATACATTGCATGAAACAGTAAAGGCTGCATTAAAGGTGTAGTCCGTAAGGTCCCTAAAATAAAATACAACCATTAGTCCCTCCCCTGGCCTCTACAGCAACATCAAATCAGACTATGTAGTTTTGACCAATATTAGTCAAGTGGTATTTCAGTCCCTCCCCTGGCCTCTACAGCAACATCAAATCAGACTTTGTAGTTTTGACCAATATTAGTCAAGTCTTATTTCAGTCCCTCCCCTGGCCCCTACAGCAACATCAAATCAGACTTGGTAGGTTTGACCAATATTAGTCAAGTCTTATTTCAGTCCCTCCCCTGGCCTCTACAGCAACATCAAAACAGACTGTAGGTTTGACCAATATTAGTCAAGTGGTATTTCAGTCCCTCCCCTGGCCTCTACAGCAATATCAAATCAGACTTTGTAGGTTTGACCAATATTAGTCAAGTGGTTTTCAGTCCCTTCCCTGGCCTTTACAGCAACATCAAATCAGACTTTGTAGGTTTGACCAATATTAGTCAGCTGTTAATCGATTTTAATCATTCATCAACAGGTTTTTTGAAGTGTTTTAGACTACACCTTTAAGGATAGAATAAATAATTGAGTCAAATATTGCACATACTTAAGTAGCCACTCGCTCTGTCACTAAGTTTAATACTGCTGTTATCTCCACTGCATAATAACTCCTCCATTACCTGACATTAACATTCACAGATACAGGATTCACAACATGGAAGTACCACAGCAAACATTGCTAATATCTGAATCTCTATACAGTGATTATTTAACGAAAACTCACTGCACAGTTAACAGTGTTTCACAAAACAGCTACAGAGGTGTCGGCCCTCTTACAGACATTAAATGGCCATTAATCAGACCGTAACATTTCAAGATTCAAGGTTAGATATGTTGTTTTTTTTTCCATAAAGGGTTATCATATGACTGAATAGTAGAGGCTATACAACCACCACTAGGCTGGTCTCTCTTCATGCTCCATCACAGTGTGGGCTCCAGTCATGATCCTCTCTCAAAGTAAGTCTCCCTTCACTCCACTGATCATTGATTAGACAAGCAGGAAGGATCTGAAAGCACTGCAGAAGTGCTCAAACATCAGTGTGCTCATATACAGCGCACCATGCTGACAGTCACTACATGCTCGAGTCCCCATTGGCTACACCAGGCCACTCTGCATGTGCACGTGTAGAGGATATGGATGGTACATTAGCGGCGGCTGGGTTTGGCTGATGTAGTAACTGTTATACATAGGTTCGGTCACGTACGGGGCAGGTTGGTAAAAACAGGTGACATTGGCCGTGTTTGGGATGGCGTTTTGTTCCCCTAAAACCCTCAAAGCCAGAACTGTAATCATATTGAGAGTTTGCCTCCGTTCATGCCCCATCAAGCACACTGTACTTTCATCGATCACTCGCCTCAGTGTCATCAGATAATCATATTTACTGGCCTCTTCGCTCCCGGTGTAGTGACACTGTAGGTAGGCCTCGATTTTCCGCTGCTGTTCTGTCACGTCTGGGAAATCTATGAAAAATCGTGAACACATGTATCTTTCCAAAGACTTGATTTCGGTCTCGCTTGCAGGTCGAAAGTTTCGCACCAACAAGTCGCTGTATTTAAGCAGCCCACCTCCGCGGATCTCCTCAGGGTTGTGGGTTGCGATGAGGTGATTTTTGAGATGGTGCATGGCCTGCTGGAAGTCCCCATACATGCATTCAGCCTCCACAGTGATAATGGATTCACATTTTGGCACTGAATTATCCAAGCTTGTCTCTGAAAGTTCAGGTTTTTGTTGGTCAATCTGAGGTTCTCTTTCACAAGTCTCTAAATCAGGCGGCTTCTTGGAGTGTTTTGGCTTAACACTATGACCACTTCCACCATTTCCATCGTGAAAAACTGTAACGATTTTGGAAGGTTCCTCTGACCCCTCTACAGTCTCTGTCGCTAATCCCTGTTTACTTTCATTCAAAGCTGGCTTTTTCTGAATTTGTTTTGGTACCTCAATTGGAGGAAAGAGCTGCGTAGTCAGATCTGATAGGTCGTTAAGCATGGACCACTTCTCTGGGACTTGCTGCTGTTGTTGCTTAGTTATCAATTTTCGGGACATTTTTCGCTGTAACTTGGGAGAAGGGCAGATCTCTGGAGGGGCAATATTAAGGGAAGTGCTGCAACTTTTCTTTGCGGGTGGTGGGAAGGAGAATTCAAGATTTTGTAGGCTTGATGATGGGTTTTCTATTTTCCGGGGCTCAACTTTGACCTCAGAAATATCTTCAAAGGGATCCGATTTCTTTTGTTGAACTAAAGATGGTGGCTTCTTGGAAGATTGTGATTCACTTTTCACTTTTTTCAAGCCCAAGTGTGTCACCAGTGGATCTCTGACTTCTGCAAACGGAGCTTTAGGAGATGAGACTTCGGGATAATCATCGTGGAACTGACTTTTGTCTTCAACACTTTCTTTGCACAACTCAAACACAATGTCCTCTTCTGAAGTCACATCCTCTGTGTCAGCTGCTCTGTTTTCTTTTTCTTCTTGCTTCAACGCCAAATTCAAGCTTTCGGAAACTAAAACCTCTTCTTTCTCACACTTTTCCTCTACATTCTCAGAAAGATTCTCCTCCACAACAGTAATGGATGATTCATTGCATGTAGTTTCATCATTGGACCTCACCTTGCTGTCTTCTTTGTTGTCCAATTCAACTTTTTGCTCAACGGATGATTGCTCTTGCTCTTTGCCTCCATTCTTGTCTGGTTTGGGCATATTTTTTTTCACCACCATCAGATTTCCGCACTGTCTTCTTTCACTTTCCCAATAGGACTCGAGCATTCGGTCTAAAATAATCTGAAACGAGTCAACGCTGAATTCAAACTGTCTTCGAAGCGAGCTCACAAATCTTAACCCCACTGTTTTTGCTCTGTTGTTTGACAAAGAGATCAGGCTCCATCGGTCATGTTCATTGAATACTTTTACCATCTTTTGGACGTAGGCTTCTTTCATTGTCAAACTAGTTATTTTTCTTCTGTTGACGCCATATGGTAGCAGATCTCGAAGACTGCCCAACACTACCTCCTTGATCACTTGGAAATCCTCTTGCCTTGGAAGATCTACACCAAAAATGATGTCCAAATCTTTGTAGCCAAGTCCATTGTCCCTCACTAAGACGTGGCTGGCAGTGGCACCATTTAGGCGTATGTCTTTTACCCGGATGTCCCGCTCTGCCAGCCGTTCCTTTACCACTCGGATCATGTCTTTGGCTCGGATTTGCAGAGTCGGGAAGTTGCCTCGTCCGTAAATCGGGATCACTTCAGTCAAGACTTTGTCCAGAGCTCGGATTTGTTCGAGAGTCAAGTTTTGGAAACGCTTTTCAGTTTGATGCTCCATCAGCCTCTCCTGTAAAAAAATAAATACACAGAAAATAAGCAGCTTAATCAGTGAACAAATAGCATGTTGAAACTAAATGCAATAAAGGCCCCTTTAGCCCGCTGCTCGTACTGCCCTTTTCAGTTTTTCTTCACGCATCATTGTTTCTTTTCAATTAGCACAATTCTTTTATAATTTGTTTTTACTTTACCCCTGTGTTTCAGTATACTGTATACAACCTGCTAAATGCCCATTGAGAAGATTATGGCAGACTGGACTGGGATGGTTTGCTGTCAGTAGACGGCAACCACATTGCAGTAAATGGCTCATAATCAAACAATAAGGGCCTCTGCTAATGCTCTGTAACTAAATGAATTGCCCTGCACTAAAACCTGTCTCTATTTAATGACAGCCAATGGAATATGCAAATGAAAATGTACTGTCACATTTGTTCTTCTAAGGACTGCATTAGAATCTTTATTGACAAAATGGCTGCCCTTTAAAATAAACAACTACTCAGAACAAAACACTGTGATAAAAGACGAGTTTGACAACTTCAGGGCACTCCCACAGAGCACTGCCCAAAAGAAAACATTGTTGTTTTAGACAAATGCATTCCAGAAACATAAAGGATGACATAATGCCACTCCAGCTAGAATATGCCCATACTGCATACATGCATAAATGAAAAATAAAATAAAAAATTCATTTATATATATATATATATATATACAGTAA
>JAVQKC010199649.1:0-13624 GCA_036025475.1 Philypnodon macrostomus | reverse complement strand
AAGAAGTACCCAAATCGATACAGTTCGGCGTCTTTATGGTATGCACCTGTGTGCAAATGTTGAAACTGATCCGGCAATTCGTTTTTGAGTTATCGCGTTCACAGCTAGGATCTGCGGATTCCATAATATCGGTGACACGCTGTTTTCGCCGATATAATGAATGAATAAATAAACATTAGTATTGGCTAAATAAAAAAACACAAACATGACACAAAGTAGCAGCTGGTCAAAATGTATTAAAGACAAAATATATCCTATAGCCTACACAATAACTCTTTTGTGAATCAGTTTGTTCACGCTTACATTTTTAATTGACAGATCTGCTTTTAATAAAATATGTCTATGCTATTGTACAATCTGTGCACTCTGAGAAAGATTGCAGTGTCCCAGCATGTTTAGGTCAGCTTTTTTCAATTGACTGATACTGTTGAAATAGTGGTTCCCTCATCAGCAGCACTATGATGGCAAGCAAAAACACCTGCAACGGCAAAAACAGAAAATATTATTGCAACTGCCACGTCTACATTTGCATTCTGAAACAAAAACACTTATAATAAAATACAAATGATCTATATAAAAGAGGAGGAAGAGCTGAGGTAGGTGTTCAGGTTCTCTTTGGGAGTGATAAGGATGGATACATAATGAGTAGATTGAGATGCTATGGACATGTACAGAGGAGTGATAGTGAAAATATGGGTAGAGGATGAGGCTGAGGTTATATGTGCGGAGATTTACGGATGTAGTAATAAAGTGGTGACACTGTTGACCCTTGAACAGCCCAAAGTAGAAGAATAAGATATCATAATTATTTGGCTGTTGTGTGGTGACATGTCTTACCAGCACTAGGAAAACCACAGCAAACATCCACATGACAATACTCATGAGGAACATAAAGACGATTTGAAGCTTCTCATGGCAGCCCTAAAGAAGAGAGTCCAGTTAGAAATGCATTCAGCTCAATGTTATTAGTTATTTCATAATAATTGAAACTAAATACTTTTAATCAAGTTAGTAATGAAGGTATTCTTGTGCAGTATATTCAACTCACAAAAGCCTAGTTGTGATGTTTGACTAGTGCATACATATAATAACTTTTGATTTGATCGAAATGACTTTACAACTAAGTCCATCATTCATTCACACACTGGTGATGATAAGCTAAGTAGCCACAGCTGCCCTGGGGCAGACTGACAGAGATGTGGACGTCATACCATGCCTACAGCTTCACCAAACACCACAATCACTATAAGCAAAATGTGTGAAATGGTAAATGGAAACAATGGCATGAGCTGCAGCAGGGAATAGAACCCCCACCCTCCCATCTTAATTCAGTACATACCAGTTGGTAAAACTCTTGAGGCAGGAACACTGTGCCGTTGCAGGAGGTGAAGGTTCTGTTGCAGCAGCTGTGAGGGAGCATGTGACCTCCAGTCTGATTAAACCAGGAAGTATCCCACCAGTCTCTGTAGTCATGGATACCACAACACTGCATCTAGATACATCAAATTGACCTTTTCAAAGTTTGTAAATCTAAATTCCGGAATGGAAGCAACTGGAGGCAAGACCATAATACATTTAGAGAAATACATTCTAAGAAATACATTCTAAGAAATTAGAATTATCCACAAAATATTGCAAATTAAGATGGTTTTGATAAATACCAATCATTTTGAGACATGAAGGTGATGTCAGAGCCTGGGTAGGAAACATTAGTGAATGTACCGCACATTGTATGTTTATTTAATGTACACAGACATTTACAGTTAGCGTTTGGCTGGTGGTAATTTCAATTTATTGTTTTTGGTCCTTACAGAAATGTTGAAGACCACAATATTGTTTTATTGTATGCTCAGAATTATTCTATCCCTCACCAGAAATCCTACTTTTTAAGTTTAGATTTGTCTCCAGTCGCCTCCATTCCGGAACTTCAAACATTCCAAATGACAAACATTTTAAGGGGCCTATAAACACTCAAGTAAGACACTGAAATACGTGGACATGCATGGCCTGTTATTATTATGACATGTACCGATTCTTGTAAGGTGTCCACAGCTCGTGAATGTCGATCTTGGCTGCTTCCCGTGTAGCTTTTGAAAACCTCACTGAGAGGTTTTAGTTCTAGATCAAGCTTCATCAAAAAAGCAAAATATGATTAAATCAGGTCACCTAAAAACAGCATTCAAAGATGCATTCAAAATACTGCAGGCTTTTGTCCAGAGTGTCCCCTGCCTAAAGCCCATAGTAGCTTATATAATATAGTATAATAAAGTAGCTTTACCTCTACTGTGTGGTGATAAGCCAATGCAGAGGCTGTACACCCCAGGCAGAAGACCACAACAAGGAGGTAGACAAACTAAGAAAAAGAGGAGAATATTAGCTATTCAACATTAACTGCAGTGGTTGTCAAACTGTGGTGCAGGTACAACAGGTGGTACATGGACACTTAAGGCCTTTTGCATTTCAAGTCAAGGTTAAATCTAGCTTGAGAACCACTGTAATATTTGGACATTCTCTCACCAGTCCCTGTAGACAAGCTGAGTCTCTGGTGCTCACCCACGAGCCCAGAAAGCCACTGACCAATAGGAACACAGCAGTGGCGAACGTGAAGCAGATGGGCAGTGCCATGTAGGACGTTTGGGAGAAGAATAAGCTGCTTTGTCTGTACTTCAGCAGCAGGTAGACTCCAGTCAGGCCGACTATAAAACCAACCAACTGGACACAAAGAAAGACACTGTCAATGAATGCAATTTGACACTGTTAGGAGAGCACACACAACGGAGAGTAACTAGATACTTTGAGGTACATTTGTGAAGAAAATGTTCAAAACCAGATTTATTTCTGGTTTAGCGCTGATTCAGCCTGCTTCGTTAGACCTGATATCCTGGCATTGCCATATAGTTTCATCATTACTTAATAATACAATTGACCATATATAGTTATATTGTGACTGCAAATGTGAAAAGTCTAAACTACATATTTTTTACTCTTTTTTTAGTCTTTAAAACACTTAATACTTAATATCATATTTTGTATTTTCATAATTCATTTTCATTTATATTTGGTGTTGGCATGTTACCAAATGTAGTATGGACTTTCCAGCCAATGTCCCCAAACAAGTTGAGCATGTTTAATAATTTATTAAACTTTCCATCTTCCTGTATTGTGTTGGCACGGGCAGTTCAAAATGTTATAAAATGCATTTTACAAGAAGCTACTTATTCTGTGTCCCTCAAAGATCTGAATATCAATTTGTAACTACCATTGAACAAAGAAGTCATGAATTCTGAAAGTTTTTGATGTTTCACATTTCTTGCACTTACCTGTTCATACTGTCACTCACCTGATCTGTGTCACATGACAGTTGGTCAAATCAAACAGTGTCAATAAAACCTTTCACACCTAATGAAGTAGTCTATTATAAAATATTATAACATGAGATTTAGACAAAAATGAGCCTAAACCAGGTCTAGAGAGGTCAGAACTAAATTCAATGACTAATTTAGGTCTAAACCAGTCTGAACCGGGTCTAAATTCAAACTTAAACAGCTAAATACTACTAGAATATCTCATGTACCAGTAATTGTACCTGTGCCACAGTTTGAGCCATAAGCTAAGCCACTATAAATCATTCTCAGACACACAAAAATGTCCTATACTTACACACTGAATCTGGCACATGCATCGTAGGGCTGTTTTCAAACTGTTCCTCCTTTTGTCAGTCATTCTGGCCCTTCAGAAGTCCACAGTGAAAATGTCTAACCAAATAACTGGCAGAGAGAGGCATGTGATATTTTTACAGTGAAGTCCAAATAGGAAGTTCCTCAAAGAATGAGGAAATACTTGTTTGTCTCTTCTGACAGATGCAACACATCAATGCAAAAGTTATTAGGCTATAGCTTTAATCAAAATAAGTCTGCATGTGCTCCTTGTGCTACTGTGGGTTCTAATATAAGGACACTTCAAAATCCACCCACTAACTAAAGACATCTGACTTTTACGCAACAGCTAAATATGTCTACCTGAAAAGTGTATAAAATAATCCATTTAACATCATGCACCTTTGTATTTTTATTGTACTTTTTTAATTATATGTTTATTATATTGTTACTTATCTCTTCTTTGCACAATTTTTTTAACCATGTACTATTATTAATGCTTGACCATCACAACGGTTCTTCTGATCCTAAGCATTTCATTGCAATTTTGACCTTGTGTTGAACCTGCATATGACAAATAAACCTGAAACTTGAACTTGAAACTAGTTTTGTACACCCCTGACTCTACACTACATGCACAAGCAAAAACATCCCTCTGTTTAGAGACAGTTAGGACGTTTGTCTGAAGTCCACGGTCGAAGCTGGACCAATGAGCTGACTTGTTGCTGATGCTGTAGTGATGTGGGTGCATATTGATCAGCCTACTAAGCTTTTCTCATTTCAGTCAAACTGTTCTTGCCCCACTCCCCTCAGCTCCCAGAAGACAGTGAGTGGGTGCATTTATACAGACACTGTGTATCCGGGCGGTTTTAGATAGTTGCATCATTGACAGACTGATTCTCACAGGGGAACTGGACTGACAATATCTCAGTTAGGTGCATTGTAAGAGTGATTCTGAGCACTTGTCAATATAAAGTTTGGTCACGGAAAGCCCGAAGGTACTGCAAGCAAGAATGAATGAGACTTAGACATTGCTGAGATAGAAGGCTTGAAAAATGTCTGTGTTTTGATGCCCTCTTGTGGACACTAACAATAAATACAAGTGAGTTAATTAACAACATCCAGAGAGTAAAATCATATTTACCATGTAAAATCTGCTGCATCTCCTCATTCATCTGGACCCCCTCTTCTACTAGCTCCTCATTCACCTGGATGTACCCCTAAACCTGCTGCATCCATACACACATATTGAGCTCTCTCAGCACAAGGACCTCATCCATCAGTCCTGGACACATCTATAGCCTGTCTGTCCTGGAAGTGGATCCCTCTATCATGTGGTTCTCCAAAAGGTTTCTCTTTTTCCCATAAATGTTTTTTTTTTTTTAGTTTTTCCTTGCCGCGATGGAGGGTCTAAGGACAGGGGACGTCCTGGGACAGTCCTGTTGTTTGTGTGTTATTGATTGTCTATTAACTTGTTACTGTTTGCAATGACCCTGTTTATTGTTTATTGTTTACATACATCTCTTTTTGTGAAGCCCTCCGAGGCAACTTTGTTGTGATATAGGGCTATACAAATAAAATTGAATTGAATTGAATTGAAAATCTCAAGAAAAGGACAAAATCACATGAAATGATTTAATAAGTTATATTTTAATAAAGTCAAACATACAATATTTAAACAGAAATATGAAACAAAGTAACACATATCTACATAATAGTTACTAGTCACTGGGGCAATGCAATTTCATAGGTCAGTATGTATGGATGACTCCTTTAAATAAGATAATGACAACCATAAAGTGAATGTATTGGATAGGTAAAATCCTACTAATGGACCATGGCTAAACTTTGTGATAAAATGAAGAATTAAATGTTATATATTGCAGTATCTGGTGCTGTACATTGACGTTCACAGTGCTTCCATGTACTTACATTAGCACAGATGTCGGGCCTATATTGACAGGTTTGTGGCTCTGTTTCGGGGTAAGAAGCTCATGGTAAGCGGCTGGTCCTGCTCCACCGGCTGCTGGGAAAGGTTGTTGGTCTGCTGTAGGATGTCCAGAGTCAGTCCGTCATGAGGACACACTGAGTACTGGGACAGGAGGGTCACCAGGATGGACTTCATCATCACCATAGCGATATATTTGCCCACACAGGAGCGGGGGCCTGACCCGAACGGCTGGAAGTAACGACGAGGAGCCTGTGTGATGACATGAAAAACAGAGGTAAGCTTTATTGCTGTTTGCTATTGTTCAAGAACTCATATAGGTCTATATATAGAGCTTCACACTAGGGATGCACAGATATGACATTTCTTGGCCGATACCGATTCCGATATTTCAATTATCAATTTGTCCGATACCGATTCCGATACCGATATTCTGTAAACATGTTTTAGTCAGCTTGGTCTTTTTGGAAACTAAGAAATCAACATATAAATAACAGCTTTAATTGTATTTATTAATCCACAAATAGCATTTTTATAGTGACCCTGAATTTAGACATGTCCAATGGTATTTTCTTACTCTGGCTGTTTCTAACACTAAATATTAGAAATGATCCTTTAAGAACAGCAGCTTAACATTGTCCAGCTGTTCAGGCCGATACCGATATCAGTCTAAATTGGCCGATACCGATGTTGGTCCGATATACTAAGAGACTATAGCTCACATTGAAAATAATTGGGGTAAATACCATATCATTATTTCAATAATGTTTAAGTTTTCCATTTGACAAAGATGTACAAATATGTCCTATCAGAGCCTTAAAGCTGTAGTCTGGAGGCTTCCGAATATTTCCAAACAAACTGTTAAATTGACAAAATGATTTGATGTTGCTGTAGAGGCCAGAGAGGAACTAAAGTAAAATAATAATTATTACAGATGACATACTTTATAAAGAACAGGGCGAGGTAGTTCAATTTAGCAGAGCCATAAAGATTAGAGAATAAAATTAGAACGATGCGGCTTCAAAATAGTTCTTCCTTAGCACAATTCTCAATGCATTTGAATGGCACTTTAGCTTGAGCACGTGAGTTCAAGGAAGTGCTGTTAAAAAACGGTGAATATTGTATATACATATTGTATATGAATTTTGTATATGAATATTGTATATGAATTTTGTATATGAATATTGTATATGAATATTGTGCAGCTCTAAACCAAGTCATGACAAAAGGCCCAGACCAAATGCTGAACTAGAGACAAAGTCAACGCTAAAACTGTCTCTTCAGTTTCCATGCAGGTCTGTAACTTACATTTTTCTCAAAGTTCTCCAGGCTGAATTCATTAGGTTTGTAGAAGAACTCTGTCCTGTACATGCGCGCCGTGTTCAGGATGATGTTTGTCCCTTTTGACACACTGTAGCCATCTATGACATCGTCAGACAGCGTCCGCCTCATGGTGAAGTCCACAACGGGGTGAAAACGCAGGCATTCATTTATAAAACTCTCCATCACATGCAGCTTATGGAGGTCTGTGTTTTGAAGCTGTCTCTCACCTATACGAAACAGGAATCATTTCAATTTAAAATAAACCAAGAAAAGACTGGAACTTTGAATTTTACATTAACAATCACATTGATAATGCACCAATAGAGAATACTCGCAAACAAAGA
Source organism: Philypnodon macrostomus (assembly GCA_036025475.1). Taxonomy (NCBI): domain Eukaryota; kingdom Metazoa; phylum Chordata; class Actinopteri; order Gobiiformes; family Eleotridae; genus Philypnodon; species Philypnodon macrostomus. Next base: position 6,353 of record JAVQKC010199649.1, on the reverse strand, counting down.
GACTGTAATGATCATCTGACTTAAAACAGGCTGATCTCCTACCTATGACAGTGTCTATCTCCTTCAGCAGCTTTAGCTCCACTAGGGGGTGCTGTTTGAGGAGCAGGAGCATGAAGAACAGGCTGATGGACAGAGTGTCAGGAGCAGCGATCACCATCTCCAACACACACTGACGCACGTTCTCTGCAGACAGCTCCCCGTGGTTCTACAAAACACATGCACAGCTATATTACAAATAACTGATAAATAATAGCTGCATTAAGGAGTATAATATTGTTTAATAATATATTGTATATAAAAAAGTCTAAGTTTGAATGATTGACAAGCCTTCTTCCTTCCATCCCTCCCACTGTCTCACACATAAAGCACACACTGCCTTGTACACAAACCAGGAAGTATGAGAAGTAATCTACCAATTTAAAAAGTTCTATCTCTTGCTCTAAAACAAACAGCTCACACAAGCCTCATTTTCTTTGTTATGCTGAACTATTGACTGGATTATTTTTTGCTCCATTACATGATCTAGTCTTTTAGTCTGACCTGTGCAAAGATGAGCTCTGCGGTGAAGTTGATGTGGTCGAGTTTGTCGGCCTGCTCCATGGCTCTCCTCTTCTGCTGCACTAACTCCTCTATGGCGTCCTGTAACTCCTGACTGAGACACAAAGCTAAATAACTAAATATATCACATTTCAAACCACAGTTAACAGTGGATCTGTTTAATGCGACTCACGCTGCAGACTTGTGTCTCTTGTGAATCCAGTCCACACTAAAGTAAATGTCAGGTTTGATGAGCACCGTCTGCCATGTGTCAAAATACTTGTGGATCTTCTGCAGCAGCTCCTTTTCTGCACGGGAATAATACATGAATAAATGACATAACATACAGAAATATATATGGACTTTTTTAATTGTATAATTATTCTTTATTCCAAAACATTTCAACAAGACAATGATAATAAGGGGTAAGATAATAGACTAAACAATATATAGTGATTTTTGTGTGTATGAGTGTGTGTGGTGTGTGTACATGGGAAGAAGAAGCTAATGATGGTAGCAATAATTAATACAAACTCACATTTATGGCCTTTTCTAACTGGACAGAGAGATAACTCATCAGTAGCTAACTTTCAGAGAAGCAGAGAGGGCAACTCTTTGTTTGGTGTTAAATGTAGCAGCTATAATGAGCATTTGAAGCTTCAAAATATGTACATGCATGTTCTTCTTGATTATCCAGCTCCTGTTTTAGTCAGTACACTAACTTTCTTCATAAACAAAATAACATAAAAGATCAAAACATTACCATTGACTGGGACGTCAAGGAAGAGTCTGTTGGAGATGTCCACCACTGTCCCACGCAGCAGGCTCAGGACGTCCACTTGTCCCAGAGATTCAGCATGTCCCTGGGCAGTGTTAATGTCCTTTAGCCCATCCAGATGGCTCTGAGTGGCGGACACACAAATGTCCACTGTCTGCTGCAAACCAGGACCTGTCAGGGCTGAGACACAACCTTTAGATGTGGTCATGTGTGTGACGGGAGCCTCTCAAACCAACTGTGGGCCTTAGACGTGGAGTGAACTTTGGATAGTTAGCCACATTCATTCACTATGGTCAATTTAGAGTCACCAATTCATATGTATTTTCCTTATTTACCAGTTCAAAAAGGACTACAAAAAACTATGGATTATGGAAAACATGTAAAAATGTAGATGTGACCAAAAGGTTACCTTTGCTGAAGTAGGGCCGGATCTTCTTCCACAGATTGATATTGTTGTTGAAAATGATGCCCTGCTCATGCATCCCAAGGCAGCTCAGTCCAAGTTTACTCCCGAACCTTAATGTGTAGTTTGAACTTCTCAGAACATGGTGCACAGCTGAAGCTCTAAAAATAATATGATTTAAGCTTTTATATCTCATTTATTGTGTTGCCGTAGTTGGGACACACACCTGCTGAGGACAAGGGTCTCTTCTCCATTGATCCACACTTTGACTATGTCTCCGTACTTGTTGTTGTAGTAGTTGCTGGCCGTGCCGATGCCCATCCAGATGTATCTCAGATATGAAAGCAGAGGCCCCAGACCCAGGCAGAACGAGGGACCTATGGAGAGTGAGAAACATAATATTCAATCAATGAACTAATGGTTTGAAAGCAACTGAATTTGTCAGTAACCCCTCAACAAGATGTATTCACGTTTAACTTTTTATGGAGTTGCCCAAACTGAAACAAAGAAAAGGTCCTTCTGTAACTGATTTGGTTCTAAATTATTTTTGAGCAGCAAAGAAAAGCTTGATCATCTATTCATTCATGTTCATGCTTCTTGCCAGTGCAAGTGTATGTATTCATAAGAAAACAAATTTCACTTCACTATATTTCAGTGTCTGTGGAGCTGCTGCTCCTCTCTGCTTCTCCAATCTGGAATTTAATAAAACATTTTCAAGATACTACAGTTTGTGTTGACTATAGCTCCACATGTATTTGACCTACAGTAGGTTAGTAGGAATAATGATCAAGGAAATAGCTAATAAAGCTTTACCTGGTACAGTTTTCTTCTCCGTGTGGCTCCATGCAACGAGCAGCACACACACCAGCAGCACCAGCGTTCTGGTTGCCACAGAGACCCCTGGCGACTCCAGACCAGTTGCATTGTGGGGCACGTAGTTCCCCACAACATCGTCCAAACTCAGAGGCGTCATGGTGCTTCTCCAGTCCCAGGTTGGAAGATGCAGCGACTGTGAGAGACAGGTTTTTATAGGCACTGGTTCTAAGTCAGGTCAGGGTGAAGTCTCAAGCCACAACACCAGAAGAAAAGGTAAACAAAAGGCCGACCTTGAGAGATGGATTCGTGCCATGCCCTTGAGCTTCCAGTAGTTTCTGTGAAAAAGAGGCTCTTTGACATTTGGGAGATGACAGGCATCCTCCTTCAAACATCAAAGACATCTGTTTATAAAACCTCGGTTATTATTATTTCACGTGCCAAGCAAAACAAAAAACATTTGGTCACAAAAATGAAAAGAATTGACAATCCGGACACCTGGACCTGCTATTGTTGAAATGTAGCCTTTAAGTAACAGTATACTTACAGGTAGGCCTACAGATCTACAGATACACGTTACTGAAACCCACGCTTTTAGGTTTGTTTTGTTTAGAAGAAGAAGAAAAATGGTGGATGTATTGTTCTGTTGAAAGTGGACTTTTTAGAGTTTCTATCTGGACTAAATGAATCTCTAATCTTTGTATCAGTGAAATATGTCATGTTAGAACAGACTGTATAGTGAGATTAGGGAATTGTCATATTCATTGAAACAAGCTCAAAGACAAAATAATAACAGCTGCAGAAATGGCCTAAAGCCGCAGCAGACAAGGACGTTAGTATAGCTCCTTTGAACTTGCTTTATGTTCAGCCTTGTGGAGGTTTGAACGTCTTCACTAATCAGTGCAAGTTAAGGCCGTTACCCAAACACAAAATAAATGTATTGAGTTAAAAGCCAGAAAAAAGCCAAACCACCAACGCTTAAAGAGTGTGACTGGACCAGGGCTTGACGCTGACTTCTCTGCTCACTGTGGCTAGCATTCTTCAGAAGTTACTATTTAGATTTGGACTTTTCTTACATGTAAAGTGTGTGATAAGATGAATAATCTGTTTTAATGTGGTTTTAATATATTCCCTTTTCATGTTTTAATCAAGACATTGTTAATCGTCAGTTATTGTTATTATTATTCTCAAATAAAAATACCAGGCCTAAACTAAAAATATATCACTCAAATCCATTTGGCTCGTTGGCTAGTGCTAATGACAAGCCCTGAATGACACTGTATGTTTCCTAAACTCAAAAACAAAGACAAAACGTTTTCTCATACAAGCTACAAATATGATCTTCTGACATGCAGAAGCTTATATAATGGACAGTATCACAACAGGAACCACAGGGAGAAGAGCGGGGGGTGACTTTCAGCAAACTGATGTGAGCCAGATTTGAACTCACAGCACCACAAGCATGTTAAGCTCTGAATATGGGCCACACACTCTACCGACTGAGCTAATGTAAGGCAGTTTTTGTCAGATTGCATAATGGTCGATTTCTAACAACACTCGTATTTTTATATGCAACTTGTATATACTAGTTCATGAATTCCTTTAGTTGTATATAATTCTTATTTCATCATTGGTGCCAAAGGGAAGGCCTCTTTGTCCCGGTCCGACTGCACATAAAGTCCTCAGTGACTCTCACCTCCTACTCTGTCGTGAGGAATGTGCTTCAGTGAATGGTCGTCTGTGACTGCTCCATAATGACACAGTGTATGACGGCTGATGACCTGCCCCTCCCCATAATACCCCCCATCGTCATGAATCTATGAAAATAGATGTTAATGTAACCCTGTGGTCAACCGCAGCTTTGTCCCAGAAACACTGTTATTTGTACAGAATGACTGAACAGGGAAGTCAGTCATCAGATAAATGCAATGGTTAATAATAATAATAATATAATATACATGTTGTTAAAAGTAATTCATGTGTTTGGTTTTTGCTTTTTCATGGCACCCCTCATAGAGTGATTGGATGTGTTTGATGGTGGTCAGAAAGAGTGTAGGGGTGGTTTTATAGACACATCTCCTTCCAGTCTGCCTTATGACAGCTGTGGCAGAGGTAAAGCACAACCAGAATGTGACTGTGAAGTTAATTTATAATCTGTCTGATGTCTTGATTTCTTCTACACACGAACATTCCTCTTTGTTGAGTTGTTGTTTGTTATATTTTATTTTATTGTCCATGCTGTGGTGGACAACACACTGTCCATGCACAGTGTGTTGTGTTTTCATGGGAAGCGGAGGTCAGAGGAGGATGAAGCTGTATGAGATATGATGGTGGTCTGGCAGAGCTTGTAAAGAAGACAATCTCTGACCCCTGGAAATGTGATAAGGCTTTTTACTGAACAGCTGCAAGTCCTAACATGAAACGTTTATGAGAGGAAGGCAGTATAGTGTGTGTAAACAACATTTCTAGACATAGATAAGCCTTAGCGACTAAATGGAAAATTGAAAATACTTTTTTATGAATTAATGATTTCCCTACTAGTGTTTAATGTCAGTTCCTGGATTAAGAATAATTCAATTTTTTGCACAATAGGGGCTGGACAAGAGGACTAAAGAATTATGTCACCATTCAAATCTAAGATGGTAAACAGGTGCTGTTTTACAATTGTTACTCAAATATTTGATAAATTAGTTGTTTGTTGTTTGTTAAGTAAAGTATTGAACCATAATAAAAAACAATATTGGGTGCATATTGACCAGTCCTAGTCAAAATACGTTGGTTGAATTATGTTTGAGATTCCTAGCTGTTTATCGTAGAACATGATGCAGAGTCTTTTTCTCCATCTTGACTGGTGGATGGAGGGTGCACTCAGTAACCTGGCAATGGCAGACAACAAAGGAGTAGTCCACGATGCTTTTAAGATGTTGTACGTGTCATCACATCACATCTGAGTCATTCAAGCCTGTCCACAACTGCCCCACACTGACCTACAGCCTGGGGTAACAGCACACAGGCAAAATACTACTGTGACGGTCTGCTATAGCAAACGAATATTACAGCACAAAATGAGAAGCTATTAATCAGGATTCATTTTGTTAACACAGTCAATTACAAATGTACAATTCAGAGCCATAGAGATATTTTTCAATGGCTCTGGTACAATTCAGTCTCACTAAAGTGTCACTAATGTTTTAACGAGTGCATGCTGTGTAAAGAAAATGAGGAATCCCTTTGTCTCGAGGATGTTAAATGACTTACACTATTAAGCATTAGTTACATGTTAAGTATTAGTTAAGCATTAGTTAAGCATTAGTAACCAGTTAATTGATCTTTTGCAAAGCATTACTTCAACTTTAACAAACACTGTTATTAATGTTGAGGTCATAATCTTTGTATCTGTCTGTGTTCCTTAAGTATCAATCAGCTGCTTACTCATTATAATAAATCAATACCTAGATACATACTGGAAGTTTATGAATTGTTTCCAAATGAAAAATAATAGTTGGTGTCTCCTCAAAACGTCCAGACTTGACATGTTCCTGTAGAGATGTCACTGTTCTGCCCAAAAACTAAGCTATAGAAATCCGTGTAAAATATGCTGGCTGGAGCTTTATCAGATGTGACCAAGACAAAGGCCCTGAGGAGAAGGAGGAATAGTAAAGAACAAACTTCTCAGATCTTTTAGTTTGGGGGGTAAATGCCCGTTACTACCGAGAGTCCCCTGGATAGGGGACCCTAGGGTTGCGTATTTTTACAGACCGTGAGCCAACACTATAATCACAGAAAATATAGTAATGTTGCACATCAATTTCAACAGCGCCG
>JAVQKC010199647.1:0-12233 GCA_036025475.1 Philypnodon macrostomus | reverse complement strand
TTGACCTGAGCACATTTACAAAGATACAGTTTACTATTCATATTGTGATTAAAATGATGATGAAAATTGTGTAGATCTTTAGAATTCCCTGGAAGGAAAAACCACTGTAGACTTTGAAGCTGAGGTGAAGTAAGGAGTATGAGATGTTTTTTCTGCTAAGGTGGTGATGGAGGAGAGTGAGATGGTTCTACTGCTGAGAAGGTGAGAAGGGGGCGGTCTAAATAGTTAATAATAGTTATTAACAAAAATCTGCACTATGTGTTTGGTGCAGTTTCACTCATATTCCAGCCTTAAGTCACCTCTTATCACCACTACTATCACCACATGTCAATCACCTGCTGATAATATCCTGGAAAAGTCGCTTCAAAATCCTCCGAACCCAAAAGAGAACCCGTTGAATCCTTTAAACACAGCTGTCTAAGACCCGTGGCCACCTCCCTGCCTCGAATACCAAATCTTAGCTTTACCAAAATAAATAGTGAATGTCCTTGTGTGGTACTTGTTTGACAGGTACACGTCTCCGTAGACCAGTGCTTTTCCAATTTAAACTGCGGCAAGGTTTAAGATGATTTTCTGTGCTCTGTGTCTCACGTTTCTGAGCGCGGAGATGGGGCCGACCCTTCAAGGACGCGCCGTAGCTGCAAGTATTTCATCATTCGTGTGAATTTTAATTATTTCTCAGCAGCCTCTTTTTAAGTCCGAGAAGAAGCTGCGAACAATGACGAAAATAAAAGAGAAAGAATGGAGAGGGGGACAGGGGTGTGACGAGGCGCCTCAGAGAGAGAATTACATTTGATTTAAAAATGGTGGATGGCACTGTTTCTAAATGAAATGTAATTAATGTTTATAATGAAGTAATTAAGAGCATTTATCATGGTTGGTTTTATAAAGAATACAAATGTTTTATGCTTTTCTTTCCCACTGAGCTAATGATTGTGAATTAGTAATCGTCCACATTTTTACAAAGGAAAATAAAAAATGCATAGCAATGCTTTTGATTTTTGATTTTTTGGGGTAAAATCCATAAACTAGATTTGTGCATAAACTCTTAAAGTTGGAGAAATGGGTGAAATGGACTAAAGTGATTCAATTTGGGGAACAATGTGGTATTTCATGTGATGTCAGAAGCATTGACAATGGCCTAGTCCAAGTCTTCTTTGTTCTGGCTGCCATCACTTCATCTGCTAAATTAAAGGAGGATTGAGGAAGATAAACGGTTCAATGAGTGTTCAGATCTTTTATTTATGCTTCTCTGTTTTATTACATGCACTTGTAGCTGCTGTAGACAAATAGAACCCGAAGTGACAATTAGCTTTGTGTTACTCATTTTGATTTTGTATAGGCTATTCTAGAATTAATCTTTGGACCTTGTAGTAGGAACAACTTTTGCAGTAAGTGCCTAATTATAAATGAAAAATGTTCTTTATTAGTCCATTAATAAGTACAGACATGAACTCATTATCTTTTTTGTGTATTAATCTGGGAAACACAGTGGACAGAACATTTATGTGTGAAGGACAATACTGAGACCAAATGTCACAGAACTGAAGGAGTTTAGTTAATTAAACACGGGCAAATATGACCTTTATTGGTGCTTCATTAACGCGTGTGATTAAGTCATTATGCAAAAGTTTAACCCCTTCTCATCCACAGGTGAAATATTAATGTAAAATGTGCGTTATGTAATTGCTTTTACCGACTGCAGGGGGCTACAGTGACCTGTGGAGATTTTTTAAGAGCAGTGGTTCTCAATTATTTCACACCAAGTACCACCTCAGAAAATATTTGGCTTTTCGAGTACCATGTTATTAAATTGGAAAGAAGCCTAAATCAAGACCAGGATTAATCCGGATCTAAACCAAAACCAACCAAGGTCCAAACTGGGTTCACACCAGGACTAAACTAGGACTAAATCAAATCAGGTATGAACAAAACTAAACTAGGAGTTTGACTTGAACTGCAAAGGACTCCTGCTTACCACTAGAAAGAACCTGAGTACCACCCTTACCACAGTTTGAGAACAATAGATGAAACACATAATGCAAATGGGAAAAAGTATTATATTTTATATGTACTGTAGTTGTTGCTAAATGGGGATAAGAACAGCTAAGGCCATGGTAAACTCTGTTGCTATAGTATAGGCCCCAGTCACCCAGGAATAAGCATCTTTTATGGTGCTCCGAAAAGCCTATACTGGAGGATCAATATTCATACAGACGATAGTTAGTTCTTTACAAACATGTACCAGCCTTATCCTGTCTTCTTTGGTGTTAGACGTGACATATTTTTGAGTCCAGATATAATTGAAAGCCTATTGAAGTAAAAGGCTATTACATTTTATGAAACATATGTCTTAATTAACCTTTTATAAAGTCAATTTACTTACATTGACCTCATTATTGTTCTGTTATTGTGAAGTTTTCCTGCTATTGTGGATGTCTCGCTCTCTCCCCCTTAGGCTCAACGACTCATTCTTTCTCCTTAATTATTACTCTTTAATTGTCATCAACGTTTTACCAGCTCGCCCTGTGGCCATCATTACCTCGTCCACCACTATTGTACCACTGTTTTCTGTTTCAAACTGCTGAACTAACATTAATGAGTGTGAGAGAATCCCCCCCTACACTCCAGAGACCAGCAGCCTTCTCCCCCAGGACTGAAGACTCACAGCTTCACAGTCTAATCCTCTAAAATGAACCGCTCAGATCTCCCACAGCCTGTGCACTGTAAAATCTCAGGAACGCCACAGTTACTCAAAGCTGTAGTCTGGAGGTTTCCTTAAAAAAATCCTTAAAATGGACTACCTGACCCTGTATGATGTAAAGTAGGTCTGTAGAGGGCCAAGGGAGGGACTAAAGTAAAGCTCGACTACTATTGGTAGTGGTAACCCACAATCTGATGTTAGAGGCCAGGGGAGGGACTAGAGTAAAATAACAATCATGAAAAGCATTTTCCAGATTTTCCCCCCAAAATGTTGAAATGCTACAGTTGAAAGAGATGTGATGAAAATATAAATAAATACGACTAATAATAACCTAATAAAAGCCTTCTGTGAGACTGAACACCCCCAGAAGAAAACAGTGACTTCTTTCTTTCAAACAATGACCTCAATTAAAAATCCGGATATCAAAACCAACAAACAACACTATCATTCATCTTCTTCCGCTTATCCGGAGCCGGGACGCGGAGGCAGCAGTCTAAGCAGAGATGCCCAGACTTCCCACTCCCCAGACACTTCCTCCAGCTCTTCTGTGGGGACACCAAGGCATTCCCAGGCAAGCTGAGCGATATAATCCCTCCAGCCCGGAACACCTCCCAAGAGAGGCGTCCAGGGGGCATCCGAAACAGATGCCTGCATCACCTCAGCTGGCTCCTCTCGATGTGAAGGAGAAGCGGCTCTACTCTGAGCTCCTCCAGAGTGACTGAGCTTCTCACCTGCGGAGGAAACTCACGTCGGCCGATTGTACCCACGATCTTGTCCTTTCGGTCATTACCAACAGCACTAATGGCATAAAAAAACAATTGCAACTATTTTGAGAAAATATGTTTCATTCCTGAACTTCCCTGAAAATCTAATCCAAATCAGTGAAGTACTTTTTGAGTGAAGTTGCTCACATATCCATACTCTTCACAAAGGTAAAACTTTATTCATGGTGTTTGCAGGCTTGCTACTTCAGTGAAACTAACGGTAATTTTTTTAAGGCAATGTATTTTTCTTTACAAGACGATCTCATTCTTTTTAATACAGTCCATTTTGTATTTTACCTTTGTATCTTGCAGAATGTGAGCTGAGGACAGTGGCTTTCATCTTGTTTGAAACCAGGTCACATTCCAGTCATTAGCCATTAGCCATTAGCCCGGACACAGCTAATGGCTATTATCAGAGCGATGGGACTGTCTTTATTTCTTTATGGACGGAGAGGGAGGCTTCAGTTCAGCAGCCCAAGATGGACTCCTGCACAGAGAACTAAAGAGGCTAATGTTGCTAATGTCAGCATTCTACTGATAGCAATTCTATTGAACAGGCTCTGCCGTCATACGTTTACAATACGAACTGGAAATATGGAGAAACAAATCAGATGCACAGCTATTTCCAGGGGTCATAAATATATTTTTTGTTAAAACACAGAAAGTATTGTAAGCCACTCAAATTTATTTACAAAAAATGCAATAACATTTTAGACTATAAGCCTTTACAGCGTCGATGAGCTTAGGGACCGTTAGCAATAACAATACCAACACTTTTTCAATAACACATCCATTAAATCACATTGAAAGCCTTTGTTTTTGTAGTGTTTTTTTAATGTGCAATAGTTTTTTATGCATTAAATGTGCAGTCCATAATCACTATCTGACCCTGTTCTAAGTAGGGCGCCTGTAGTCTGCAGAGGCCAGGGGAGGGACTAAAGTAAAAGTCGACTACAATTGGTCAAAGTGATATCCCACAAACTCTGACTTGTAGAGGCCAGGGCGCGGAATGATCTAACTTTTTAAAGGAAACATACAGACACCATTAAACTCATATTTCAGACTATTACAAGTTTACTTTTCTGTTTTGCAGCTAATCTAATCTAGGCTTGATGATATATACTAGATCCCACCAAAGATCAATTAGGATCAATCTTGAAACAAACCAGGTCTACATTACACTTTCTTTACCTTCATCTTGTGTTTCTGAATCTTGATTCGGCTCACAGCCTTTTTTCATTTCTCAGATTCACTTCCATCTCTGGTATCTCTCCATCTTTTCTCTAAATCTCAAACTTCATTTAGCCTTATCTCATCACACCCTCCGCTCACATCTCAAATCTGCATCAGCGAAACGGCTTTGGCACCAATTACCACCGAATGAACTAATGTGACGGGGATGTGCTCTGACAAGACCGGAGGAGACAGGAGGAGGAGGGGTCTCTGGGGCAAAGCACAAGGGCGAGGGGGGAGGAGGGGTCTCGATGACACGGATCTAGGGCTAGTGAACGGATCAGATGTCACAGTATAAACCTATAGGGTCAAAACGGGTCAATGTTAGCGCACTTTCCCAATAGGGTTGTGGGTTACTTGAGCCAGTCCCAGCAACTATGGGGCATAAGCAGGGTAGACCCTGGACAATGGCCAGGGCTGACACAGAGACATACACAGAAAGACAAACACATTCACTCTCACATTCATTAACAATTTAAGATATTTTTATTTCTTGAATGGTGGGGGAAGCCAGAGTATACCTGGAGAGTAAACATACTGGGAGGACAAGCAGACTCTATTCAGAGAGATTGTAATCAACAGGCCTGAGAACCGTACCCACAATTTCTTTGCTTAGAAGCCAGAACAAGTGTAGTCTTCACGTCATCCCTGTGTTAGAGTGGGTTCTCTCTGGTGTGAGTAAATTGCTACCAGTGTATGTCTATTTCAGCAATGCGACTAAACTGGATATCATGCAGGATATAAGCCAAATAATGTCAAAAAATACATGGAGCGCTCTGCTACCTTGTGACTCCTAACTGGATTGAGCAGAAGAATATAGAAAATAATTTGATGGACTTGGCAGTTTGTCTGTAGGTTACATGGCTCCTCATCTATGCTCTCTCATACTATACAACCTTCCACGTTTAGACAAAATCGAATTAAATGCAATAAAATGGGAATCATTGAAGAACTATTCTACTATTCGATTAAAGCTGTTCTATTTGCATGGACCCAGTCTCTCGTGTCTTTTCCCAGAGTTTAGTCTTCTCCACGTGCTCTGGTCCTGAGTATAGGTCCATAAGTGTCTGCTTGCGGTGATGGACAGGTCGGTATTGAAGGTAACGGTTATGAAGCTGTTATTCATGATTACATTTACATTGAGAGGGTCACTTACAACAAACAGAGCCATCAGTCACGGCTCCCTGTCAAAATAATAGGCCCGTGGTTTAAAGGCAGAGTAGGTCATATACTAACCAGTGAGTGAGTTCAAGTATTGGCAGGAGTGCAGAGCAGTATGATAGAAAAGGGAAATCTTGAATTGAAGTCTGGGTTAAAAAATCATCAGTTATGATATTGTCCTGGTTAAATTTCTGGAAATTGGTGAATATTTAGACCAGTTATAGAACTTGACTAAGTCCTGAACTTTTCATTTTTTGTTGTACGTTGAGAATATGCATTCATATTTTGTTATTTATTATTTTTCAGTATGTGGCCAATCCTAAGGACCAACTTCTGTTTTAGTTTTATATATATAGAGAGAGAGATCTGCAGTATATTACTTTTGCTAATATTCTCCTTATATTCAACATTGTTTAATCCTTGTTTAGGGTCATTTACAGTGTTAGATTACACAGTGGTTTTAATTCTAACTTCATTTTAAGACTGGACTAGTTAATCAACATGGTATCTTATAGAGTTAGCCATGTTTAGACTGCATGGGTTTACATCCGGTTTCATTGTTTTATTTGATGTTATATTTGTTTTTAATGTTGCATACTGTACAATATCTAGTTGAACCTTTTTCTGATTTGCTGTGTTGCATTCAGGGGCTGTGGGACACCTCAATTCTCTCCTTCCAGAACAAGACATCAGTGAATGCTGCCTCTGTCAGCCCTCTCCGCTCTTTACTGAATTTATGGCGCCATTATTTCTCCACTGTTCGTGATTGTGTTGGTGTTATAGCTGTCGCCAAGGTGACAAGGGCGTGCACGAGGGATGGCCGAGCGTGCACGAGGCGGGGGCGTGCACGAGCCTGACCTTGTGCACGGAGCCGCAGCGGGTGATGGACAGAGACATAAAGAGGAGTCAATGCCAGAGGAAATGGACTGAAGAGAGTGGGCCATGACACTGGGTCAGGTCCTGTCTGCGGCCGATAAAGGACTACACTCAAGTACATTTAACTTACAGAGAACAAGAGGAGGTTTAGACCAGATTTAGAGCTGAATTTGTTCCTGGTTTAGTGAAGGATTTTGTCTTGTTTTTAATTATGGCGTATATTTGCTTACCATCACTGACCAACCAAGCTAAAAACAGATTAGCTTTAGACACTTTTGTTCCCAACATTTTCTATTGACATATTTACATTTCTATGATTAGATCTTAGCTTGCCTCTCAGCAAAGAGGGTTGCTGGTTCAATTCTTGGCCCAGCTGTCCTTTGTTACAGTGGGTTATCTTCCAGAACTTCAGGATAAATCTAAATGTGATATTGTGGATAAATTGGAGAGTGAATATTAGCTCTTCAACGAACTGGCCAATCTTGATGGTGTGAATCGCCAAAGGCCCATTTTTGACTGTATTGACTCATACTATAGCCAATACAAATGTGTTTTATTGTGGTTCTGTGGTAGCCCTTTATAGACCCCCCACAGTCTATATGACAGATGCATTGTGGGAAACCGAGTCAGCTGTTTCTTAAGCCAGCAACTCCACATTTCCATTTCACCATATTGTGCATCATTTAGACTGAAATATTGACAGGAAGTGAGGTCTTTTGTTTTGGCGGGCAGTGCTGGCTTCTGCTTTGATGGGATTTTAATGTGTTTTGGACCAGGTCTGTCTCGTACTAACCGTTTCAGTTCAAAACTTTCTGTTTCCTGTCGGTACAATTTGTCATTATTTCTACATTTTGGAGAAACATCCTTTTTTTGACAAATGGAGACTTCAGAGATGCAACATATGGCCATATTAGCACTGTCAGCATCAGCAAAACAAGACATATCACTGGACAAGAACATTATGAAAAGTCTGCTGCTCACTCAGAAAAGTTATGTTTGAATTTACAAGAAGATTTCAGAAGTCTCTTTAGTTCATTCATGTGTAACATAACAATAACAATCAAATAAAACAAAATGCAGCTTTAATTGCACTAGAAAGAGCCATACATTGGTTTTGACTGTCTGTATGATATTCACCGCAGAGTGACGTCAGTACTGGTGACTGTGGGTGGCACTGTGGGTGTCTTTTAGATGATTAGTGTGTGTTCAGAGGTTGGTAGTACTCAGTTACATTTACTCAGTTACACTTACTTGAGTAACTTTTTGAAAAAAACTGTGCTCCATAGAGTAGCTTTACTGCACAATACTTTTTACTTTTACTTGAGTAATAATATTTTGAAGTAACTGTACTCTTACTCGAGTAAAATCTTGTAAATCTAGAAAGAGTAAGAGTACTTTTACCACCTCTGTGTGTCATGTAAGAACAGCTTTATGTGAAAAATGTAAAGATGTGGAAATGTGTTCATTGTGCCTTCATTTTCAAAAATATTATTTACTTTTTTAGTTTATCTTTTTAAAATATCAAAATAATTTATTAAATTATTATTTTTACCTGATTATTTTTACCCTGTTACTCTTACTCGAGTAATTATGTGAATTAGTACTTTTTACTTTTACTTGAGTCATTTTATTTTGAAGTAACGGTACTCTTACTTGAGTAACATTTATTGGCTACTCCACCCACATCTGCGTCTCAGTAACATACTATATCTCCACAGGCCGCAGCAGGAGGAGATAGTGCTGAGCTTTGTCCGCTTGTGGGAGAGTTAGAAGTGTTGCGTAACACCTTCCCTCCTCCACAATATCATCAACTCATACAAGGTCTACTCACCACAGCTTTCATCTTCTGTGGGATGGTTGGGATATGCTTTTCATCTCAGCCTTATTCTGCTGAACACTGCTGATGAGGTATCTTGGTCATTAATCTTTATCTAGTATAAAAACAGTCGTCAAATTATTCTTACGCCCATGCTTACATAAATTATATTCAATCCATATCATATCGTTTGTAGTCTCTAGATTTTTTCACAGAGGGCCACTTTGTCAAATATTAAGACCAAGGAGGGCCACTCACTAAGGTGACCAATCTTACTTCACCAAAAGTCCCCCTCGGTCCCTCCCCATCTGTTTTCTGGACACATGCTGGCAGGTTTTTTGACTTAGTGTCCCTCTATATCATAACAACACAAATACCTTTATTTGGATTATGAAGAGTCACATGCGGGTACATTTATCTGTGGGCCGCATTAGCATAGTTTGGACACCACTGCTCTAGTTGCATATTCATCTGTAGCTTCAAAAATGTTCTTTTCACTGTTGGGTTGCCCTGAACAACAGTCTAAGCAGAGGTCTCCACACCTTTCTCTCTCCCTAGACACTTCCTTTAGCTCTTTCCTAGGCGTTCAAGTAACAGCCACTCTGAAAAGAAACACATATCACCCAAAATCTTGCCCTTTCATATCTTGGCCCACAAAACATAATCATAGATGAGCTTACCATTTTGCTGAATGCTGATATCATGATGGTGCTGCTACTTTTTTGTTGTTTAACTTTCAGTTGCTGGTGCTGACGTTCCTCTAGTCCTAATGCTCTGATAGAACTGTGCCAATTTCCTGAAGTCAGTTTCTCCTGAATTCACCCCTAACACTCTGCTCTGCTGGAGCGTGGCTTAGAATAATGCATGTGTGAGGGCATGAGGAGAATAGAAAACTTGCACTTGCAAATAGAATGTTCTAAATTCCGGGAATGGCAACTGGGACAAGACATGATGCATGTTCAATGGTTATACAGTATATGAGAACATGAGATGGTTTTGGCAAATGACAACCACTCTGCTACATGTCAAAGCCTGGTTAGAAAACATTTGTTTATTTAATGTACGATTAGTATACATTTTTGACTGGTAGTAAAATTCTTTGTTTTTAGGTTTTACTGGTATTTGTATGCTCAGAAGTATTCTATCCCTCACCACAAATCCTACTACAGTTTTTTACTACAGTTTGGAGGCAAGAGTTGTAAAAATCAATTGGAACAGCCCTTGATGTAGGAATTCCTACTCGGAAACTCGGGGCAACTGGGACAATCCCAAAATGAGAAATCCAACATGGCGCTTGTATAGTATTTAATAAACTTGTTTTAATTTGATATGTATCCGTTAGCATACTGCTGTGGTGTATTTCAGCAGCTGCAGTTACAAAACTAGCTAAAATCCCTGTTGTTGCTAATCCTGCTAACTGCTACATGGAGCTGTTAATGTTATAGATTTATTTATTTCTGCGCTAACAACTGGAGAGCTTCAACTCGGAGATTCTACCAGTCCCAGCTCCGGCTTTAGAGGACAACTGAAATGCAGCATCACTTTTGCCTCCATAATGAAATTTTGAGCATCTATGACAAAAATGTTAAAGGTTCTATTGCTGTTGCTGACTGTTGACCCTTAAATAGTGGCAGCTTGGCTTTAATGCGTGAATGTTCTCCTTGTGTCTAAGTGGGTTTTCTCATGATGCTATAGGGTTTCCCCATCAACCTAAGAGACTGATTCTCAAGGGCATATTTAAGATCTTGGCACAGAATCTGGAAACAGGTCCCCAGCTTCATTGCAAGGATGAGTCAAAAGCTGATATAATAAAACATATATACTGAATTCAGACTTTTCCCAAAGTCTCTTGCCTTCAGTGTTATGCCATTAAAACTGTTGTGTGAAGGATGTGATTTTGAAGGTAATTTGAAATATCGTAAGTATGTTTAAGGTTTTATTGACAACTGACAGCGCTAGACGTGTGCTGCATGCTTAAAATTCCTACAAGCAGTTCAAAAACTAGAACTGAGGCCCTGGGACTTCACAACCTATTAACTACTGCTATTTATAGTGACTTGTCCTACTGCAGACAAGACTCTTCATCTGAGAGCGGCACCAATCACTGAAAAAACACTGAGCCGATAACCTGCACTGCATTTTTAGACCTCGACAACAGCATGCATCTGCAAGTCAGTGGATGCAGTAGTATTTATCGTATCACCACATAAGTAATAGAGCAATACTCAATGTGCTCTAGATGGAGATAGAGAACGTTATTATATCGGCAAAACGACAATATTATGGAATCACGTTGGTCTGCGTCCGCAGATCCTAGCTCTGAATGCGAAAACTCAAAAACGAATTGCCGGATCAGTTTCAACATTTGCACACAGGTGCATACCATAAAGACGCCGAACTGTATCAATTTAGGTACTTCTTCGATGAATATTAATTAAGTAATTAATTAATTACGCGCCAAAACTGTGAACGCAATAACTCTAAAAGTATTTGTTGGATCTTTTTCAACTGTTGCACACAGGTACATATCATGAAGACGCAGAACTGGATTGAGTTTGGTACATCTTCGATTCATGACAATTAAATAATTCACTAATTAATGTTTTGATGCACTTTTATTGAGCCAATAATAAAATGTTTATGACCCCTATGGGACCCTGGACACACTTACTTTGGCAGAGAGCAATGAAACTTGGTACAGTGATTCTCCACAGTATACCCAACATAAAATATTGACCCCAACCTACAACCTATGACCCCAACCTACAACAAACAGAAAGACTCAAACATGAAACACCTAATTACCCTCCAGCCCTGAACACATCTGACCAATATGATGTACAGCATACCAGAATTTAGATGAGAAAAAAAATACTCTATGGGCTGTATTATAAGGGGTTTTGTTTTAGAGCCAGGGTAACTTTTTTTCTTCCACAGGACATGAGTGCTCTGATTAGTCGATACATCCTGTGTGAGGGAGCTGATGTTTTATTATTTAAAGTCACAGCTTATTTACAGCTATTTAAATTTTTTAGTTCAAAATAATAAAAGCCAATTTCAGACCACTGTTTGTTATTCTGATACTTCCTTGTGGAGACCATGATAGAGGTTTGGGAAATAGAGGAAGAGGGAAGGGGAGCACATCATTTAAACTTTTTTTGCTCAAAATCAGGGAGTGTAATTTTAATACAATAAAAAATTTAAAATAGTAATAGTAATAAAAGGACTGTGTGTTATCTATGTTGTGATGTTGTTAAATGTTGTTGTGCAGGGGGCCACACATCGGAGTTGCTGCGCCTCCTGGACAGTCTGTCAGGGGCCTACACCCCTCGTCACTACATCATCGCAGACACTGACCACATGAGTGAGGACAAGATCTATGTCTTTGAGAGCTCCAGACACATGGACCAAGAGGTACAACAATACAGTACAAGCATGGGGAGCACTTCTATCTTTCTTAGATAGTAGAAGTGTTTAAATGTGAGACACCTTTTATGTATAACTAGGCCTGTGCTGTCGTTCCCGACAGCAAGGTGTATATCGGCGAAACGGCCCTATATGTCTGCCCCATACGTCTGCCCCATACGTCTGCCCCATACGTCTGCCCCATACGTCTGCCCCATACATCTGCCCCATACGTCTGCTACAACTGTCACCAACGGGCACATTAATTGTGTGA
>JAVQKC010199618.1:0-15375 GCA_036025475.1 Philypnodon macrostomus | reverse complement strand
CACTCCCAGGACGGACAGGCTATAGATGTGTCCAGGACTGATGGATGAGGTCCTTGTGCTGAGAGAGCTCAATATGTGTGTATGGATGCAGCAGGTTTAGGGGGACATCCAAGTGAATGTAACTTACCTTTACTTGACTCTCAAAGTAACAGTCAGATTTTGATTGAATTTTCCAGATGAGTTACTAGAATTTATATAAATGACTCTGTACAAGACCATGGCATGTTTTTTGTCAGTATAGCCTCCCACTTATATACCAGTATAGTCAGTGAATACGAATAAGAAGCTTTTATTGTGAATGAAAGTAAACATGTCTCATCTAATCAGTGTAAAGTAGTTATAGACCCTTTAAAATGTTTGTCATATGGAATGTTCAAAATTCCGGAATGGAGGCGACTGGAGCAAAAGTGAGTTAACTTTACAAAAAACTAGGATTTGTGTTGAGGGATAGAATAATTCTGAGCATACAATGAAAAAAACTACTGTGGCCATCAACATTTCTGTAAGGACTTGTCCAGAAAAACCTGAAAATCAAGAATTTTGCCACCAGCCAAAATTGTAACTGTTACTAATGTGTATGTTGGATAAACATATAAAGTGAGCTATATTCACTGTTTCTTAACCAGGCTCTGACATTACCTACGAGTGGTTGTCATTTGTTGTGCAATATTTTGTGGCTAATTCTAATTTCTCTATTGACAATGTATTACAGTCTCGCCTCCAGTTGTTTCCATTCCGGAATTTAGAACTTTCTGTTTACAAACCTTGAAAGGGTCTGTTACGCAGTCAGTATTCTTGGTACATGGCCCAGGGATAAAAGCTTTTTTTTAAAGCTGCAGTGCCTGATATTGTTTACTGTGTATTACTCTGTTGGTTGTATTATATGGGTTTTTGTTTTAGAGCCATGGTCATCAGGAATAATGTAAAAGCCAACTTCAGACCGCTTTTTGTTATTGTGATTCTTCCTGGTTTGTGTGAGACTATGATGGCCTTTTCTAGGCTTCTGTATATTGTTTCCAGAGGGCAGGAGGGCAAACAGTTCATTTCCTGAGTGAGTGTTGTTGTGGCCCTGTTGAGACCTCTGGAGTTGGCAGTTTCTTCCAGAGGTGGTATATTTTTTTTCTGCTTGTTTTATGACTTTCAGCAGGGCTTTCATTCAGCAGCATGCATCAGGCCCACAGATCCATTTAATCTGGCCCAGGGGATGATTTTCTATTCTGACTTTTCCCCATTTGTCTTTGGTGAAGTGGTCTTGACACAGACTCAAACATCCAAACTATGTATTTTGAATATGTCCAATAAACTCATCAAATTACTCATTTCTGATGTTGGATTGCAGTACTTCTAAAACACCACATTACAGCTTCAGAAGCACATGGTCATGTCACTCGTGTGACGCGTAAAGAACAGTAAATCCTCTTCTCTCTCATTCTGTCATTTTTCTGTTTGCCTGACGTTCACTGAAAGCAGAAATAACTTTGTGTTGGAAAGTGCAGTATTTATCTTTCCATGCAGGGGCGGGGCCATGGGAATACCACATATTTACAGACTGTTCATATTTCGGATCCACATTCTTGCCCCACGGCCATCTTAATAAAGAGCTATTTTTGGGATGACCATATATGGGCAACAGGACGCTCCATCTCCCCCACATTCTTCTTCTTCTTCTTCTGTTCTGTGTATATGCTGCTGTATGCACTGTAAAAACCCATGAGCGCCAGACTGTGTCCTCCCTTTGACCCTGCTCTGTCTGTCTCTACAGGTGAAGCCAGGATAAAGAAGCCAACGCCAAAAACACCTCCAAAACAAGGTGATGGATTAATAGATTTGTTTGAAGAAGAAGAATTGCATTTGTGTGGAAACATGTCATTGTTGCAGTACACACAATGACTTTACAATAACTACTTTCTGCTCTTTGATGTCAGTGATACTAACTGGCCTAAGCTAAAAAAAAACAAAGTACTATATTATTGTTTATCATTTCTGGTATACTCATGGTTTAGTACTGGCCCATTAAGTCACAGCCATGGTGTGGTTTAGGGTTAGTACAACATTCACAGTGGCTCAGGAGGTAGATTCAAATTCAGACTGCTGTTGGGCAAGACACTAATATATGCGATATGGCAATATGAAGTTATGACGATCTGCTAATCTGGGAAGATTGTTGACTCATGATACAGTGCGTTTATTCTTCACTGTCATTTATACTGTAACAATGCCAGTGTTCATATTAATAAACAAAGTAAAGTAAATTGGATTGGATGTACAACCCAAAACATGCACATTAGGTTAATCCTCCAGCTAGGTACATCCGGACCAAGATCCTGGCTCAAAATCTGGAGATGGGTGTCCGGGCGCTGCACTCCGGCTGCCCACTGCTCCTGACAGGTTGCCCCAGCGGCATTGAGGGATGGGTCAAATGCAGAGGGCAAATTTCTCTACAGGGATCAATAAATAATTATTGTTTATAAGCTGTAATTAAAACTTTAAATCATGATCAAATTGAAATCCTGATCTTGATTTTAATACAATTGTGATATTATATTTTCACCATATCGCTCACCCCTAATGTTCCCCCTATAGAAATGTCATATGTATGACGGGGCATATTTAGAGCAGACTGACCTGAAGTTAAAGTTTCATTACATGTTATTGCATGTAGCCTACGGTCAGTGAATTAAAATATGAAAAATACTATATGTACTGTTGACAAAAACATACACTAACAAAAACCTGCTGTCATCTAATATAGAGTTAATATTAAAGTTTCCCCCCTGTATGTGTTGCCAGCTCTGCCTCCTCAGATCCTACAGTTCCCTGAAGACATGAAGATCCTGGCTGGAGAGAAGGTGGAGATTCTATGCAAGTTCTCAGGAGCTCCTCCCGTCAACTGTACCTGGCTCAAGTTCAGAAAACCTGTGAGAAAACAACAAAGCATGCATTTTGTTAAAGGTTTAATATATTTTACATTCAAATATAGGTCTGTAATCACTTGAATTCATATATATATATATATATATAGTAAACACAAATCAAAATGACACTAAACAAAAGTAATCACAAAATATAAAGAAATAGTCACACCAAGTAAACACTATTAATAGGATTGTCTCAGAGCTATTTCTCAGAGGATCTCAATATAATGCAGACAATTAAAACCTATAATGTGTGTGTTTTAGATCCAGGAGGGCATGTCAGACATCTCCATCGAGAGCACGGACGGCAACAGTAAACTGACCATCTCCAGCGGTCAGCAGGAGCACTGTGGCTGTTACACTGTAGAACTGAGGAACAGCTACGGACTCAGACAGGCCGCTCTTAATCTCACTATTGTCGGTATGCCAAAACTTCTCATACTCCACCATATAATTGTATTTCAAATACAGATGTTTTCATTGCTGCCTTTCTGAATGAATTGCTAGATTTATAAAGTTAGCAAGCCAAGAAATGTGTTAATTGATGTACCTCCAGCTTGGACCTCCAGTTTTAGTTGGAATATTTTTTGTAAACATAGAAGCCTAGAGGTCAGTGCTTCTCAAACAGTGATACTTGGGTTCTTTCTACTGTCTACTATTTAGAACTGGTTTGTTTAAATTATGCTTAAAGGTCCTATATTATGCAAAATGGACTTTTCTGACTTTAACTATGTTCTATGTTTCTACCTCAAACTCATACCTGAAGTTGTGTTTTGTTTCATTCCCTCATGTTTGAGTAATCTTTATTATCTCTATTAGTGATGTAACAAATGGTGGCAAACCACCCCTCTCTAGGAACTGCTTCTGCCTGCTCCTGCACTGTCAACATACGCACCCAGAGAACCATTGTTGCTACTTAGTGGGAGCTCCACAAAACAGCTTGTATTAGATAATTATTGAATGTTTCATGTTGCAATGTATCCAAAATAGACTGTGAAATGTGCAATATAATAATATAGGACCATTAAATTTAGTTTTAGTCTCATTTAAGTCTAATCTAATGATACTCGGAAAGCTCTAAATTACATTATTTACACAGTTCTATGCCTTGTCTCCTCCAGATAAGCCTGACCCTCCAGCGAAGGTCCCGGCTGCCTCAGATATCCGTCGCTCCAGCCTGACACTGTCCTGGTACGGTCCCACCTACGACGGGGGCAGTGCGGTCCAGTCTTATAAACTGGAGATCTGGGACTCTATTGGACAGGAGTGGAAACACCTGGTCTCCTGCAACAGCACCTCATACAACGTACAGGTCTGTATTTCTCTGCACTTTTATGCATAACAATGGGTTGGTCATACTCAGAAGAACTTTGAAACACACCTGGAGTTGACTTATGTACTGAGACACTGACCTTCCCAGGAGCTGTTTAAACCTTCTGTGTAAATGAAGATGCTACTACTTCCTATAGTTACATTGTTACATTAGTGAAGTCATCAGGAAGAAAGAAAGCCTTAAAGGTCATACCCCTAATCTGAGCTCTCAAAAAGGTGTTTTCAATAAATATTGTTGCATACGACCTAGAATCAGTGGGTATGTTAAAATGAATACAATCAGACAAACAGTGTAAAAGAATAATTACAAACATAAATTTGCCAAATTCTGGTATTTCTATGGTCCATCCATGTACAGTTTCCCCATTATCTATCTGCCATACACACCTTCTGATATAATTATGTACTTTACCATCATTTGCAGAACCTTCTTCCAGAGCGTCAGTATAAGTTTCGGGTGCGAGCAGAGAACATCTATGGAGTGGGTGAACCTAGTGCTGAATCAGAGCCAGTGACTGTGGGACTAGTGAATGATGGTGAGAGACAACACACTAATAACAAACTAAGCCATACTAATGTCAACTAACTATCTTTGTGGGTCCTCTGACAGAGAACCAGGAAGAGGAAGGGGCTGAAGAGGATGATGATGGTATGAAAATCATGCAACAATTACGTGACATTCAAGCTGTTATTTCAAGCTTCTTAGCAATATACATTATTAACTCAGTAATAGTGTTCACAAAATACACATTAACATATTCTAAACTTTAACTAAAATCTAATATACTAAAACTATTAGTGGCAATAATATGGATTCAGAGCACTGACTAAAATAACCTACTGTCACTGTTAAAACATCAGGTTTTACTGTAGTGTCCTTCCTGGCCTTAACACCACTCAAAAACTCAACTACTATTGGTCAAAGTACTCAAAAAGCATTTAAAAGTTTTTTTTAAACAAGAGTAATTTGAAAGCCACCAGACTAAAGCTTTAAGTTGTAAATGTGACATAATCATAAAGATGAAATTATATAAAATCAGAAAAATCAGACAGCTAACAGAAAATGCTTTAGAGGCTAGGGTTGATGCTGAATTTGTCTAAATAATTGTTCATATTGTTGTTGTAGACACAGAGAAGGAGCCTGACTACAGAGATGTGACCATCAGAACAGACATGAAAGTCAAGGATCTGTACGATGTGGAGGAGAGACTCGGAACGTAAGACAACCGCTAAACTTTCTGAATAAATAATATAAAAGTAAGCTCAGGAGGCAGGTCCACTCTCTAACCAGATGGTTAGAGTCTATTGGCATTGTGTCACGTCTGTGTAAGTTTGCAGCAGTGTTTACATTTTAATTTACCACAAAATACTCTTCGTCCAAGCTCTTTTCCTGCAGGATTGTAGGGTGTGCTATTCTGCAAAGTCTCCTCCACTTGGCTCGATCAAGCGTATCCTTGATGCAGTCCAACCACGATTCTTCACTTGACATTGGGGCTCACTCGGTGGACTGAGGTGCTGGGCAGTTCTTGTCACTAAGTCAGGATCACATTGGACATTGTACCTGTACCAACATCACACAAAGCAGCGGGGCGGATGATGGCCTTGTAAATGTTGCGCCATCCATTTGGTCCTGATAAACATTTAATCCTCCTCCTATTAAACCATATTACAGTAGAAAATTATTTTCAATCATTATGAAAAAAAATAACAAAGAAAAAACTGTCTCCTATTTCTTAAAAAGAAGCTTTTTTATGAACTTATATAGTATTACACACGCAATTTCTCTTTGCAGGGGTAAGTTCGGTCAGGTCTTCAAACTGGTGGAAAAAGCCACAAAGAAGATCTGGGCAGGAAAGTTCATCAAGGCGTACTCGGCCAAAGACAAGGACAACGTGCGACAGGAGATCAGCATCATGAACAGTCTGCACCACCCCAAACTGGTGCAGTGTGTGGACTCCTTCGAGGGCAAGTCTGACATCGTCATGGTGTTAGAGCTGTACGTACTCACTTTTAAACAAATGACAGAATAGAGAGAATTTCAGATGGATCATTTAAATATTGACTCAGTAAAGTATTTTGTTTATTTATTCATTAGTATTAGTATTATAAGTATTTTGCATCATCTCAAAACAAAAAGACCAACCGATCCTGCAGGTGTCTGAAGCCTGAAGCCACCCAAGACAGTGGTCAGTTGTTTGCAGGGCTGACACCAATTCACATTCATACACTGTGGAAATGTTAAAGTTAACAATCCTCACTGTTGCGGGGAACGTTGGAGTTGCGGGTGTTTTGAAATAAAAAAATATATATTACTAATTATTATTCTACCAATATCATGCAGTCACATGTATACATGTGCTATACTTGTGGAATTGTAGAGAGAAGTTGTTTTTGCAGTCTTTGAGAAGTAAGAAGTAGAAGATGTGTTTAAATGAGCTATGAGTGGAATCTGGAAGCAGCTATTTCCTCCTCTAATTTTAGAGCACAGATGAAACAGCCTCAGTCCTGGTACAGAAATAATAAAAGACAGAGAATTTATTTTCATGTTATTGGTTTTGGCCTAAGGTCAAAGATTCTTCATGTGCACTTATGAGTATATAGAGTTTCATATCAGATCTAAAAGGAATAGTGTGGAATTATAGGATCATAATGAGAACATATTTATAGGGAAGAACATTAAAACAATATTGTTCATGTAATGTATGTTGTTTATTTGTCTTTCATAAAACTTGAGGGCAGAATTGAGTCATTTGGAGACATCTAGTGGTGACATTGTAGGTGTACACTTTAACTTGTGCTTGGTTTTACATGATAATAGATATAATGAGTGAGTAAGAAAGCATAAGTTGGCAAAAATAAAAGACTTGTTTCAAGCCTTGTTTGCCTATTTTTCAGAATTTCCGGTGGTGAGTTGTTTGAACGGATCATAGATGAAGACTTTGAGCTGACAGAGAGAGAAGTCATTAAATACATGCTGCAGATCATAGACGGAGTCAACTTCATCCACAAACAAGGCATTGTCCACCTAGACCTCAAACCAGAGAACATCATGTGTGTCAACAAGACGGGCAGCAAGATCAAACTCATCGACTTCGGACTGGCCAGGAGACTAGGTACAGCAACCACTTCAAAAACAGGAGAAACTCTAATACTAATGCTCTTTTAGTTATATGTCCTGTGTAAGCAGATATAGCCAGTGATTGAAAAGACACTGTTATTGTTTATTGTGGATCCCCATTAGTCTTCCTGGGGTCCACTTTCACATTACATACATAAATACATACAGTAGATAACATAGAGCACAGTTTTGGTATACTTACATAGACAATAAATCAGAACAAAAACGCATGTTGCACTATAAAATGTGGTCATCAATTTTGACATTTATAGAGACTTTATTTCACCCTTAAGAACAGACTATGTCCTTATTATTGGCAGATGTTATATGTTGACAGGAGTAGAGTCTCTTACACTAGAATTCATGTTTGTGTACAGATAACAATGAAGTTGTTATTAATGTTTTGTTTTAGAAAATGCTGGCACTCTAAAGGTGTTGTTTGGGACTCCAGAGTTTGTGGCTCCTGAAGTCATTAACTATGAAGCCATCAGTTATCCCACTGACATGTGGAGCATAGGAGTCATCTGCTACATACTGTGAGTAGACCGTGACAAAGATACCTACAGTAGATAGTATAGTGTTGTTCTTTGGTGCCATCTAGTGGTAAAGTTACAGAATGAGATTCCACCTTAGATGCTTCACACACACTCTACAGTAGTCATTCTGGGTCTTATTGCATGATTGTAAGAACAACTCATTAATGTTTTGTTTTATTATCGGTAATTGAAATAGAATGATGTTTTGATGAAGTTTTTGTGTATTTCAGTCTGTCTGGTCTGTCTCCGTTCATGGGAGACAATGACAATGAGACTTTGTCCAACGTGACCTCAGCGACCTGGGACTTCGAGGACGAGGCCTTTGACGAGATTTCAGACAACGCCAAAGACTTCATCACCAAACTGCTCAAGAAGGACATGAAGTACTGGCTCAGTCCACCAGGGGAGGGCTCTCCTTTCTTATTTTGTATTTTTTTTATAAAATGCACTGTGTGTGTGTTCTAGGTCCAGACTGAGCTGTGCCCAGTGTTTTGAACACCCCTGGCTTAAACAGGACACTAACACTATGAAAGCAAAGAAGCTCTCCAAAGAAAGAATGAAGAAGTACATCCTGAGGAGGAAGTGGCAGGTAACAATGAATTTAAAATAATGTCTCTGCTTTAGAATCCAGTAATACACAAGTTTAAACGGAAGGAGCATTTTACAGGCATTGGTGACACTATTTTTCAACATGATTTTTTCAGAAAACAGGCCATGCAGTTAGAGCTATTGGCAGGTTGTCATCTATGGCCATGATGGCAGGAGTCAGTGCCAAGAAAGGATCACCCACTGAAGGTCATCTGAACTCATTTTTTTGGAATATTGTAGCCTTTGCTGACCAAGTGTTCTTTGTAAAACATATAAAATCTAATGTTGAAACTCTCACTGACTATAAAAACAATGTGTGTGTGTTCAGAGGACAACCAGTTCCTGGAGTGTTTGGAGTACGAGCAGAAGACAGAATGTAAGCCCACTTTCAGTGGGGTCATAAAAGACGTGGAGGTGGTGGAGGGAAGTGCTGCTCGCTTCGACTGCAAGATAGAGGGTACAGCAACTCTATCACATTCACACAATGAAAACAAGCTTCAAACAAGCTTAGTATTATTTTTAGCACAATAAAAATCTTTTGTGTGGTCAAGATGCAATTGCATGTTTACAATCAGTGATCCATAGCGTTGTTTTTTGAATTATAAAAACACAAAAGTTGATAGGAGGTAACATGTAATGAAAGTTGATGTTCTTGTTCTTCTTTTGGCAATGTTACTCCTGAAAGTTGATGTTTGAGTTCACATTTACGATTACTACTGTTGTATGTTCAGGTTATCCCGACCCTGAGGTGGTCTGGTACAAAGACGACCAGCCCATCAAAGAAACTAGACATTTCCAGATCGACTACGATGAAGAGGGGAACTGCAGTCTGGTCATTTCAGAGGTCAGAGGTCAAAGCTGTACATTTCTTCCCAGTTTGAGTTTGTTCTGATGTTTGATATTGGGCGGCAGTAGCTTAGTGGTAGAGTCCGACTCAGTAAATACTGTCATTGTGTCCTTGGGCAAGACACTTAATATACATTGCGCATGAATAGATGGGGTTGTGTGATTGGTGGTGGTCGGAGAGGCCATGGCACAATATGGCTGCCAATCTCTTGAGTGCCCCAGGGCTGCTGTGGCTACAATAATAGCTTACCACCACAGCATGACTGTAGAGTGAATAAATAATGCAATTTTGTAAAAAAAATAATATATATATTATTATTATTACTGATATTCTGTCTGCAGGTTTCAGGGGACGACGATGCTAAATACACAGTGAAAGCAGTGAACAGTCTGGGGGAGGCCACCTGTACTGCAGAACTGCTGGTGGAGGTGATGGCTGGAGAGGAAGAGGAGGAAGAGGAGGAAGAGGAGGAGTAGGAAGAGGAGGAGTGAAGCTCTAACTACCACAGGAAGACACTCTGGATACACAAGATACTCAAGTCATCACTGGTCCATATTGCTCACTGGACACTCATGACTCACAATACATTTAAAACAAAAGAGAACAATGCCAGCTAACTTATTAAACCTTCTTCTCACCTGCAACCTTTGTGGACAGAAATGCATTATTATAGCCATATAACTAACCAGGCAACGAGATTTTGAGCGTCTGGATTATAGAGTGGCATGAATTTAATAATGATTAAAACAATCCTCTATCTTCTGTATCTAATGTGAGGACATATCAGTTTTCAATTCTACACACAGCATTTCTCTTTGTTGAATCTGTAGTAGCCTTTGTTGGGTGCTGATCTCCATGTAAAAAAATGGAAGTGTGCCAAAAGCAGTAAAAGAATAGCCAGTGGTGCCTTCCTGTGGAGGTCCAGTTGACAGTGACTGACAGAGTTACACAAGGTTAGCATTTGGTTTTGCCCTTATGTTATGTGTTAGTGTTGATTGTACCTACATTGTATTACTGAAGTGTTGGGTGTGAGTAATACAAACGGTAGTAAGCACTTAAGTTAAAGTTATTGATCATGCCATACGCTGTTCTGCAAAGAATTACATATTGTCTACACTGAAATGATGTTTTGAGCCATGTCACTGAACCTAACCTAGGCTAACTCTGTCAGTCAGTGGTTAAAATGATGAATACTTATGTTTGTTCCAGTCTTGTCTTGCTGCTCTGCTTTGTCTCTGAACATGTCACAGCTGTCTTCTCTCTGTTGGAGCACTTGCCTTACATGTGAGCCTTAAGCCCACAACTCTTCCTCTACATGGTTTATTATGACAATAGAGATGTTTTATTTCAGATGATTTAAAAGGTCCACTAAACACTGTGTGCCACTCTCAAGCCTGGATAAATGTAACGGGCAAACAGCCAAAGAACAAAAATGGGAGCAGCTGTGGGGGATGTTTTTGTTTTTATTAATAACATTTGACATCCCCTTTAAGAAGTTATGGAGAACAGCTCTGACCTGCTGCACATTAGTGATCCATGCTAAATGAGTAGCACAAACAAAGTAGTTTGTATATTCCCTCTGCTTCTCACATGCTGTGCATGTGTGTGCCATGCATGAACATGTCACATGTAGGGACATGGCACAAGACTTCTCCAAGGTGAATGGACTGGTGCTCTGTCTTTCATGATGTGGCTGTTAGGTCTCCCTTAAACCTTACGCAGTTTTTGTGAATATGCTGCTAAACAGACCAGTTCCAAATGGATGTCATTTTTGCAACAACAAAAATAATGTGATTGGTGCAATGGAGGAAGCTTGGGCAATTGGGTTACTGACCATATAATAACAAGAATGATAATGCATTACGAAAATATGAAAATGATTTACCCAGAAAAGCACAGACTGATCATTTATTCAGAAGCACAATATAGGACCTTTTAATACATATTTGAATCTAGAGAAGTTCTCTGACACACATTCACTTAATATGCATCTGCTTCTGCTCTGTGTTTATGAGTTTGTCTGTTTAGTGAGTTGTATCTTTACCATGTATTGGCCACATTCCAGCTGACTGTTGTAGAGCTTGTGCTTCATATATTTCAGGGCTTCAGCCAAAACCAAAGAATGGCCTTTATTCTTCACCAGAGTGTGCTAGTGTGAAACTTACCTGGGCCTGTTGTTGTGTGTTTGTTCAATGTTTTAAAAATGTTTTATTTTTAGACTTATTTAAAGCACAGATTCATTATAATATTATTTTATCATTTGAGCATCTGTCGTCTTGGAGATTCATGTCAACACTTAATTTTTCACCATTATTCCCTCGTTCCCTTTCCCTCCAAACCGCAGCAGTGGACTCACCCAGACTGTTTTGTTTTGTATTAGATGTATGTAGATGATATTTCTCAAATTTGTATAAATCTATATCAGTTTGATGAACTGCAGATGACATGTATGAGAACACTACGACTGTAGTTACTCACAGAAACCAAATAAATTTTTATCACAAAACAAACTAGCTGTTTACGTGTGATACTTTAGTAGGGAGCTTAAAAGGCTTTTAAGTCAATGCAATGACTATATATATGTGGCTGTGGGGTGAATAAAGCTTCCTTCACCTCCCCCGGGCATCCCTTACAGAATGATGAGAGCTGGAAAATATACAAAGGTACTAATCAATTGCAGACTTTTTGCAGTAGAAGGAGAGTTTGCTTAAATTTTATTTGATCTAGTCTGGAGGCCTAACCAGACTTTGCTAACATTAGCTTCTGGAGACAGACCGAGCTAACAAGTAAGTCATTTTGTTAGCCTATTGTTTATAAAACAAGTGTCCTGGGATCATCCTTAGTACATATTTAGCCTTATTAGCTAATGGCAGTGAACATTGGTGTTGTCAGGCCCTGAAGGATATGTCTACAGAGACACAGAGGGGCAGCTGGTCAGTCTTTTTAATGAGATCACCTGAGAACTGCCTCCAACAACAAGTCACTGTGGACACTGTTACATCATTTAGTTTTTAAACTGTTCACTTTGGACACTGGCCTTCTGCTCCCACTTGTATTGTATTTTTAAATGCATAAACAGTTAGTCTAACTTAACATTTCTGCTTTTTATGTCATTGGATCTGTAGTCTTTTACAATTGAGGGGGAATTAAAACTGAAAGCAAAAGAGCCCTTATGACTTCTTCATCAGTGGGAGAGCGTTTGACAGTTTGGGGCCTGTCCATCCCCTTTGGTTTAAAAATGACTGCCATCCTGTTGGAGATGATTGATGCGTGTACCAATGTTTTATGGCTACGATGAAGTAAAATATTTACATCCCACTGACTTTTTTCCCACAATTTTGGGGTGTGGGTATACTGATCAAAATGGCATAGTCCTCATTTGTCTGGCACACACAAAAGGCACTTTTGCAATGAGAGTAGCTTGGGTCAGGGTCGTAGTTTTGGGGAACTTTCTAGATCTTACTCCCGGGGCAGATACTGTCCACCTCCTGATGCTGCCATAAGCTTGACATGAGCCTGCCTGTTAAATGAAAGACCCTATGTGGAGAATTTGTGGGCTCTACCTCAAGTGGCTATTAGATGAACTGCAGTCAGTATCCCGTTCTCTGTTTACAGAGATTTAATACATCTGTAACTTTAGTGTTTGACAAAATTCAAACTATATTAGATATTATTACCAGTGGTGGGATGTAACAAGTGACCGTACATTTATTGTTGTGTGGGCACTGAGGGGGTCAGACTGAGACCTGTGGATATATATCTGCTGTATTCTGTTGAAGATCACTTTATAAACATGCTGTGGACATAAGCTAGTATATTTGAAGCAGAAAGCACTGTGGTGTTCCCGGTGCCAGACTGAATACACTGAATAGGGGTGGGAGGGTCCTATAGCTGGTTCTTTTATGTGCGCGGAAATGCCAATGGGGTACCAAGCTAGGGCTGAGAGAAAAAGAAAATGTTTATTTTGGCCAGTTGATAGACCAAACAAAGTGCAGAGTGTGGGGAGGTCCAGAAAATGGTCAACGTGACCAGTGGTCATTGGGTGCCCCAAAAATGGTCTTCTGTCCCACAACAAAAGGCTGGTAACTACAGGTCACACTGTGTGTAGTTAGCACAGCATACAGTGTATGCAATGGCCATTATATTTGTGAATAAACATTTCTTTTTAGTGGCTGCGTCATACAGTTTGTTGTTTATCAAACATTAGTAACTAGTACTAACTAGTATTGTGTTATTGTGACTAATGAGCTCCACAGAGAGTAGTGAGAGTGATATAAACTCAGACTAGAGGGAGGCCTCTGTCCAGTTCATCTGTCAAAGTAGCATCACTCAGTGTTCAACATGTCACTGTGTGTAATGTGACATAAGTATGTGTACTGTTGAAGTATATGTGTACTGTTGAAGTATATGTGTGCTGTTGAAGTATATGTGTGCAGTTGAAGTACCTTGATCATGTTGGTGTGTGTACTGTTGAAGTATCCCTCTCTCTGTCAGCTCATTGAAGACAGGCTGCTCTTGCTGCAGACACTGGCTGATGTCTCTGTGGCTCTGTTTGCGCTGTACACTGTGTCCACTCTGATGAGCTTAAATTATTTCTCTGGTGTCTGATGGACTCTTGATATGATGAACATTTCGGTGAGCACTCTGACCCTGGAGGGGCTGTCTCAGTTGTATGAGCACAGGTTCTTGTTTTTCTTTCTCTTTCTGCTGTTTTATGTCTTTGTGCTGCTCAGTGACAGTCTGGTGGTCTACATCATCTGCTCCCAGCGCAGTCTGCATCGGCCCATGTACGTGTTTGTGGTGGCCGTGCTGGTAAACTCAATGGTGGGAAGCTCAGCCATTTACCCCAAGCTCCTGTGGGACCTGCTGCTGGGCCGTAGAGTTGTTCCCGTGTCCCGCTTTGCCTGCTTGTGTCAGGCCTTCATGCTGGGCTCTCTGGGCGGCTCCAGCTTCATGCTTCTGTCTGCCATGGCTTTTGACCGATACTTGTCCATCTGTTACCCACTGAGATACGACACTCTCATGTCCTCCACCACCGTCGTCAATTTACTACTGCTCAGCTGGCTTGTGCCGGCCTTCTTAGTGGCTGGTGCAGTGGCGATGGCCAGCCGAATGCAGCTTTGCCTCTATACTGCCACTAGACTGTACTGTGACACATCCACTATCGTCAGTATGAGCTGTGGTGGTAACGTCATAATGAGAGATGCATATTCTCTTTTTGTTAACATAACTGTTCTGTTTGTCCCGATGGGTTTTGTGCTTTTCTCCTACGGTCGTATCCTGGTCCTCTGTCTGCAGCACTCTCATGCATTTTCCTCTAAAGCCTTTAACACCTGTCTGCCTCATGTGATTGTGTTTCTGAACTACTCTGTGTGCTGTATCTTTGAACAGATGCACAGAAGAGTACCAAACAGTGCACAAACACGGGCCACCATCAGCGCCTCTGTCCTCACCCTGATCACACCCACTGTGTTCAACCCAGTGGTTTATGGACTAAAGGTCGGGGAGATTTACAGAAAACTGCGAAAACTGCTGCATTGTAATAGTTCCATTTAACTGTCACAGCAGGGCCAGATGGTACTGAAAACAACACTAAGATGCAGATATATTTATGCATGCATGTTTGTAATTGATCAAATATTGGAAATACTGCAGTCATATAACAAGGTCAACTAATATTTTGATCATATGCCACAAAATGTCTTTTTTATGACAATTTGCACGTGTTACTGACAGAGGTGTGCAGTACTCAGTTACATTTACTTAATTACATTTACTTGAGTAACTAGTTAAATAAAATGTTCTCCACAGTATCTTTACTGCACAATACTTTTTACTTTTACTTGAGTAATGATATTTTGAAGTAACTGTACTTTTACTCGAGTAAATTCTTGTAAATCTAGAAAGAGTAAGAGTACTTTTACCACCTCTGTGTGTCATTTAAGAATAGCTTTATGTGAAAAATGTGATGATGTGGAAATTCTGTTCCTTGTGCCTTAATTTATGAAAATATTATTTATGTTTTTAGTTTATCTTTTG
>JAVQKC010199604.1:0-12037 GCA_036025475.1 Philypnodon macrostomus | reverse complement strand
GCACGGTGGCACAGTGGTTAGCACTCTTGCCTCACAGCAAGAGGGTCCTGGGTTCGATTCCTCAGTCGGGGCCCTTCTGTGTGGAGTTTGCATGTTCTCCTTGTGTCTGCGTAGGTTTCCTTCGGGTACTCCGGTTTCTCCTACCACTAAAAACATGCACAATAGGTTCCCCATTGGCGCTAGGACTCCCCTGACAATGAGATTCTGAATCTCAGTGGGACTTTCCTGTTAAATAAATGTCAAATTTGTAACTCTAAAATTGCCCACGTTAATAAAAGTGTGAATGGTTTTCTGTCTGTATAGGTCAGTGTTGCAACTTGTCCAAGGTGTACCCCGCCTAAGGCCCAGAGTTGCTGTATTAGGTTCCTATCATCTACAACCCCACTGTCAAGAAATGTACCAAAGCTTTGCCAAGCATCCCAAATATCAGCAACATAGAAAATACATATATTCACCATCTTTCCAGTGATTCCTGTCCGCTAGTCTAGCATACATTATCTACACATATTACTAACCACAAAATAATCATGCTCCCATGTATAGACTGGCATTAAGCAAACGTTAAAACACATGCAGATATTGTGGCTGCAAAGTTGGTGCCCACAGCGGTTTTCCAATGTGCAATGAGTAATAGAAGATTGTGCCTTCCAGCAAACTCATATAATGGCTCTGTCTGAAAAGCCCACACACTGTTTGCATTATTTGTTATGGCTTTTTCAAACCAACACAAACACCAAGGCTCATGTTATATTAGAAATATCACTGCCAATTCACAACAGGAGCTAAATGTCAGCTCTGAGTGTTTGTCAGGATAAAGACTTGGAAATGAACAAACTGCTGAACACCCAATCACAAATTAGTGCTGAACTATTGTTAGCAGAGCAGTAGAGATGACAATGAGGTCTTTATTTGGCTGAAGGTTTCCATTCTGAAATGAAGGCAAAGCCCAAAAATGGATGCCTTTTCTGGTTTAGAAAATGTTAGTTTCTTTATGATATTTTAAATACACTTTATAACAGTAGGATGATGATTTGTGTATATAAATATGATGATGAATATACGATTCATAAATTCGCTTTTGGCAAATGAGTAAATGTAAATATGGCTAATTTTATGTGAGATACTAACCCTCGCGTTCAGAAACTCTACCATACTTTTTAAGTTTTAAAGTTAACCATTTTAAGTTAAAAAACCTGAGCTGGGTTACTGCCACACAGTCAGCTACAGCATGGACCAGTTTCCAGAGCAGTCTCGTGAGTCCTTGGTTTTCAATCATTGCACTTGACATCTGTTTATAAACACCATGACCTCTGACCTCTCTGGCCCTGCAGGCAGTGATAAGGTAACAGAAGGGTCACTTAGGGGTCACATTTGCCCAGCAGAAGTGGTGAAAATAAACTATGAAGGACTTAGGATAACCAAGATGTTGTTATTTTGACGGCTCTCAAAATGATGATTGTTGTATGTATTAAGCTGTATGTGAATACATGTAATAGAATCACTATCTCTTATCATCTTAATCTTTAGCCATTATTATGTGACCAGGTATACTTATCATAAGAGCACAGACAGATTGCATCTCAATACTGCAGGCACATGTATTAGCTTTGTGAGGCACTCATATCTCCTATATTGCAGAGTCATAAAGCCTTCTCTCTGGGATCTGAAGTGGTCACTAAAATGTATTGGTAAAATCTAGATTATTTTTGTATGTTATTTTGTAATCCAACCATTCAGGATCACCAACACCTTTGCTGTAGATGCCTTGTGACTCAGTACTCATAAATTGCTTTATAGAAAATCTGAAATGAATGTCACTTAAACAGTTTTCATTTACTCAGGGAGAATTTATGCATCTATGTAAAAAATCTGTCTATGTATTTTCAACATATTTTTGTAACATGGCAGAAGTACTTCTAATTCTGGAGTCTGAGTTTGGATAAAGCCATGTCTCCCACTCACTCCCACATATAGTCCTCTCATACATTCATATTGTTCACTTTGAGTCTGTGCTGCACTCAGTTCAAGTGCTGTCTGAGCTAATGAAGTGGCTCTTCCATTAGAAAAGCCTGCAGGCTGTTAATACATCAGTGCTGCTACAAGCTGAACAAACCACCAAGAGGCTTAGAGCTACTGGAGCTCACTGTCATTTGCAGTGATGCTAATAAGAATGTTTAAGTTAACCTCTTGAATAAGGAAATTATGAGTTTAGAGGTTACGGTAGTTTAGATGGTCAGAAGCAACAAGCAGGACCATTCATTTTCCTCCGGAACCTACCCCAGCAACTTTGGGACAGCATACACTCTCAATGGTGGCCAGTTAGTTGCAGGGCTGACAAAGATACATTCACTGACAGACAATAATTTACTCACATTTATTCACTCGAGACTTTCAATTCATAAAATGTTCAAATTCATGCATGTCATTGAATGAGGGGAAGACAAGAGAAAACCACCATAACACAAAGAGGACATGCCGGCTACATTTAGAGAAGGTTGGCTGACCTGGGGATTCGAACCACAACCTGAGGACGAACAGTGTCAAACAGTGCTTACAAAAACTATTAAGAGCTACATTTTCTGAGCTGTATTTAAAAAAAATATATTTCATTGTTCAGAAAACAATTTCATGGCATTCAATGAAATGACCCCCACATACACAAATACATATACATATACATATTCATATACATATACATATACACGTAATAAATATAATACAGGAGGCTATTATTAATGCTTGTATTCCATGACATGTTCAGGCTATGTCCAAAGAAGCCTATAATCTCAACCCAGTACAGAGAAATGACCTAAAAAGCTCAAGATTAAATTTGTGTTTTGTTATTGAGCCAAATTATTCAAGTGTGAACCAATTAATTTACATAAATACAGGAGATTACTTCTTTGGGTTTTTTTCCTGTAGCTCACATCACATGACCTCTCTCAGTCTAGATTTTATCAGATGCTGTTGTGTAAATAAAATAAGATCTAGCATTTTTAACAACCCAGACATGACACGATGAACTCATGTGACACGCGTTTTGTATGTTGCAGACGACTTCTCTCTGTACCCGGTTCAATACTAAATCGATAAGTATAAGCTACACAGACTTTAGGGTCACGTAGTGCAAAAAGCCTGGAGTAGCTCATGTGGCAGAATAATAAACTGTGGGTATGAGCTGAACATAAAGAGGATCAATCCACTAAAAATGTATGTAACAGAATACTAAAGATGGCTATTCTCACTGGCAATACAGAGTAGTCCTTCAAAATAAAGACCAGCTCTTTGCATGCACAATATATTGACGTCAAGTTATTCTGCTAAACCTTGTGTGCTAAAACACAGATGCAGACTGGAGGTTAGTTCGTTGAGCGGGATGATTTGATCTCTCCGAGTGAAATCTGGAAGTTAAGTCATGCACCTAAGGCCCATAGTTGCTTGTCTTGGCTCCATTCATTATGACATCAAACATTGGGCCTATTCAGTGCTAATGTAAATGAATTTCTTATATGCATTTTTATATATATTTTATATTCAGTTACTGCTCTGAAGGCGTCCCATTTGTAAGTCTTGTCTCTATGTAACTCCTTTGTCCTTGAGATCTTGTTCAAATGCACATCTTTATCAATGTAGCTCTGGACTCAACCGCACACTGTGGGGATTGAATTGTCTACAGCCACTTCAGCTGGGCACTAAAGCTATCGAACTCAAAATCGATCGCCCATACTGTGCAGCTGCCAAATGGTCATGGCTGCTGTGTGAAAAGACGCATGCATTCATGTCAAATTTCTATAACAAACATGAAGAGGATGGTTTTGAGTGCACCATCACATGTAAGGACTCAGAGGTGGAGAAACTGAATATAGTGAAGTAAAGTTTTACCCAGTTTTACCCAACTATTCATTTTCCTCTGCTATAGCTTATCCAGCAACTAGGAGCCTTAGGCAGGGTGCTCACAGGACAATGGCCGGTTGGTCACAGGGTTGATACAGAGACATACACTAATAGACCATCATACACATATTTACACCAACTAACCCAACTATAAAAACTGACTAAAATATATACTTATTTAGTGAAAAATATATGGCTATGATATTGATGACAAGTATTGTAAGTCTGTAAGCACCTACAGGAGCTCTGCAAGGACACACTTAGTGGTCAGATAGGTCCAATTGTAACAAGCATTTTTTATTTTTTTTTAAAGTTAATTCATCTCAATATTGATACAGTGCAGCAAGTGTCAGTCTTCACTCTTCAAACTATCTCAAATCAAACAATTTCCTCAAATGCGCCAATAACAGAAATACATCACACAATCCAAACCTTTGTCTGATTATCATTATCTTCGGCACATCTTAATTGTGATTCTCATATTTGACAACTTCACTGACTCCATACAAATCCTCCACAACACTGTCTACATCAGTGTGAGGAGAATAGTCAAAACTGTAAAACACTTCAAACAGAAACTACACTAAATATACTCTAATCCTAAAACTGGAGCCTACTCAACAAAGACTGAGAATCTCTCTGCACACCCCCAGATACTCATTAATGAAAACACCTTTATTTCCCATTTCTTCTTCTTCGTCTTGTACCTGGAAACATTAGACTACAGGCTACATCATTAAAACAATGCAGAAATACAGTTGGGTTAAAGCCCTTATCTTTGTGGAATCTTCAGGAATTGATATTTTGTTTTATATATATATATATATATATATATATATATATATACGGAGAATTGAATGCATTTTTGTAATGCTAAAACCTGACAGCTGAATAGGTATTTTGTATTATACAATGCAGATGGATGTTTGTTAGTTTGCTAGATGGGTTTGTTGTAAACTCTATTTTTGTGTGTTTGTGTGTGTGTTTGTGTGTGTGTGCGTGTGTGTGTGCGTCTGTGTGTGTGTGCGCGTGTGTGTGTGCCTGTGTGTTTTTATTTGATAAGAAGGAGAATGTACATTAATGAACATTCAAACAAATGTAAATGCACCCGAGTCAGCCAAAAAGTCTATTTTTCACTGGCATACCCCCCATCAGATGTCA
Source organism: Philypnodon macrostomus (assembly GCA_036025475.1). NCBI lineage: Eukaryota > Metazoa > Chordata > Actinopteri > Gobiiformes > Eleotridae > Philypnodon > Philypnodon macrostomus. Next base: position 6,982 of record JAVQKC010199604.1, on the reverse strand, counting down.
GTTGGCATCCTTAAAATAACAGTCAAAGATCATTTTAGATATATGATACACACAGAAGGGAACAATACAATACAATCAAAATATTGAGTTTTTTGTGTTGGCATGTTTGGGATTCAAAAAGCCACAGCATTGGAGTTAAATGACTTAATGCACTTTAAAACACCAATCAGGCATAACATTATGACATTGTAATCACAGACAGTGACAGTAAAAGAAAGTCAACAGATTTTTTCATCAACGTGATAGGACCATTTTGGCCCTAAAAGAAGGAATGGGTCATCTTAAGATTTAAGAGTTTGACAAGGGGCAAATTGTGAAGGCTCGTGGACTCGGTCAGAGCAACTCCAGAAGTGTAGAGGGGTGTTCCTGCAGTGGTCAGTATTTAGTATTTAGTAATAATTTAGGACCCATGAGGCATATTATCTCTATGTATGTATCCATGTTTTCACTTACGGTAAAAATGCTTCAATTTTGTCATAAGTCATTATAAAATTGCTAAAAAAAAGCCTCCGAAAACCCCCTCAGGGATGATTTTGATGAGAAAACACCATCGTGACATCGTAGAAAGCTCAATTTTGCATTAAAAGTTACACTGTGCTTTGCAGTTTACTTAAGAGGCTGCAAAAGGGGGGCCAGCACATTATTATAGGCGGGTGGTCATAATATTATGCACATAACAGTTAATTTATCAAGTTATTTTTAATATACTGAGAAAAATCAGAGAAATAAGGGGCAATAGTGACTTATCAATCAAAGCATTACCTCGTCAGTCCCATGGGCAGAAGAGCTGAGGGGGCAAAACTAAAAAGAGAGAAAAATTAAAGAATAGTGCATACGCATGAGGAAACTGATAGGACTCAAAGAGAAGCAGCAGCATACAACAGCACCATACAAAGCCAGAGAAATCCCCCTTCAGAGAGACCTGCACTGCCTGTACTAAACCTAATGCCTTTTTACACAGAGCTCTATGCACTGTGTATTCAAACAGAGGAACATTATGGCAATCAGGCCCATTTCAGCTGCTCTTACAGCCTTCACTATGTAAATGACAGAGAAATGTATCCATCAGACTAATGTATGGGTGCATCAAGCTAATACCACACCATTAGCTCAGTTATGTTACGTAATCACAGTAAGGTCTAGAGTCAGACAATTTTATGCAAAAATCCAAAATCTACTACAATTTTGTGTGGCACACTAGCAGGTAAAGTTTTGTTCAAACATGGTTGGCAATTGGGATGTAAATTTCAAAATATTAGGAATAATGAATGAAGTAATGATAATAACTGATAATAATAGTGACAATCCACATGCCACTAAGTGTGATAAAAAGCTAAAGACATACTTTTTTTGTATTACATATGGTCTCATTAAATAACTTCTCTGGCATTTTCATCTTTCATCTATAGACATTATAAGGAATTTCAAATCCTGTTATTGTGTATTGCATTGATAAGTAGTGAATATTTTTAGATCTCTATCGGCTGGCTGCAAACATGTCAGATAAGGTAACATAAGTAAAAACAAAAGATCTCTTGATATATGGATGATATATAGATTTGTTTGCACCAAAACATTGGCATTAAAAGTATCCTAAAGGTTTAAAGTGCAGCGTTGCACTTTTAGCAGTTCTCTGAAGGTCACACAATAATTGGCTCACCACAGGAGATGTTTGAAGCTCCAGGCTCCAGGTTGAGTGTGGTGTTAACACAAACATTTGAACTCCTGGAAAGGATGTCTACTAATATTAAATATGTATCACTTTAGGATTGATTTTTATTCTGTTTGTTTTTTAAAGCTTTTTCTAACAATAAAACTTAAAACATACACATGTCAAACCAAGTCATCTCCAGCAATCAAAACTTCTGGTACCACTAAATAGGCAAGAAAGAACATTGATAAATGACAGATTAAGCTTGCACATTTAACTGGACTTCAAGCACAGAACTTTCGATGTTTTTCCACAAATTACAGAGCTCTAAAAAATGCCGTGTTAGCTTTTTCTTCAGAAATGTGTCAATTCAAATGCATTATGTATGAGAAACATGGCCCTATGTATAGATTATTCTTGGTCTTTGAGCATGGAAAAACAGTAAGGGGCCTCAGAGTGAAGTGGGTGAAGTTTATTCAAGGTCAAACCATCACTGAGATGTTTTTAGGAATTCTGCAAGGTTCAGGTTTCAGAGAACTTTATTTACCCCCAAAGGGGCAATTCCTTTGTGGCTTCCCAGCCATCCATCCATCCATCCATAATGACAACAATTAATGACACACAATAAAGTGAAATTAAATAAGTCAGGGACACAAAGCCACTGCCATAAGATTCATGCACATTTCTGTACCATAAGAATAAGTACAACAATACATCATTCAGAAGGTTGAATGGTTGACATGGCAACGCAAGCATTTTAAAGATGTGTAACATTTAATACACTGCCTGCTTTCAATTCTTTTTGAAGGTGAATATGTTATACTTAATGATCGCTGCATTTGGTGTAGAAAAATGAGTGAACTATACCTATACCTCTTCAAGGGACCAATTTAGTATTGGGTTGTACTGCGTATATTGGCTCTCATAAACAAGCAGTTCTCCAAAGTGTCAATTAAAATAAAAATTACATATGAGAAACGTATGGGCTTTATGTAATTCACATTTCACTCCAGAAAATAGGTGTTAGATGTGGAAGACAAGACTAGTGAGCCTCCAACCACTCTGATTCCCCAAAAACATGCATTTTGGAAGTAAATATTTCATACATTTCTAGCCCCCAACCTCTAGTGATTACCTCCAAGAAAACTCATATATGTTGGTTCTAGCACAGCTCTTTTTCTTGGTTGCATATCTTAGCATGTAAATGTTGCCTGTCAGTGTTTATCTGCAATTTAGTTCCTCAACATTGGCATTTTCAGTGTAGTCTGGCAGTTGTAGCAGTCCCTCAACTGGCCTTTATAAGCAATATTTTGATGCGTTAGGAGCCATGCTAGTTTTTTACACTTCAAGGCCATAAATATTTCATACTTTATTGTATCGATTGTGAGTCCATTTGGAGCAGAAAAATCATTGACCCAAACATAAAGAAATTCAAGCATCAATAACTAGGGGTTACTGCATCTCAAAACAAGAGACCTGTCTGCTGACCTAAAATAAGAAGATTGTGGGTTTGAACCTTGGGCTATAGTCAAACAAAAATCTCTGTGTGAAGTCTGTATGTTCTCTCTGTGTTAATGTGGGTTTTCTTTGGCTTTCTCCCATCATCCGAAGACATGTATGTATCGAAATGCAACAACAGAAGAGAGTGAATAGCTGTAGTCAGTAAATGTCTGAGTAAATTAAACAATATTTTTCAGCAATGGCAAGATAAACTGTGATTTAAATGACTTCCCAATTGTAATCAGACCTTATCACATCCTCCTGACTAAAGTAATGGTGTGGCTCGTGAAGTGGACAGGTGAGAGATGAAGTAATCCTACAGTGAAACCGTAGTGAGCTGATGGGACATTTATCTTCCTGGGACAGGTGCGGTTCAAGTGGACAGCCCCAGTCAGGACACGTCTCACTCTAATCAATGGAAACTCCACCTGGAGCTGAGGCCAGAATAGAGCTGAGAGGGAGGTGCAGGGGAGAGAGACATGAAGAGAAAACAGAGGAGACTGGACTGATATGGTACAAGACATGAATAGAAGATGGGAGTTGTGTTTTAAATATAAATAAAGTTCTAAATTCTCAATATATTTATATACCCCAGCTCTATTTTGTGACCTCGCAATCCTCCCAATGGTTTTCACTGTTAGGAGTGGGTCTAGCACAAGCTCTCAACAGAAATACTGTTCCAAAAGAATACTAATAATGTGGGAGGGGCTTGGGGGTATTGTTTGCAACTACTAAATGTCATATATCATAAAATACCAAATGACAGTCTGTACTTTGTCTATTTTTACTCAGAATTAGAGCTCTTAAACGCTGAACATCCCAGAATGAAGCTCCCGATCCATCTTTTTAAGTGTGTGAATATAGCCCTCATTTATCACTGTAACTGTGGGACATAACCAAAGCACAGGAAGTGGCAGGAAACCAATGCTGTGTGTCTGATATTGATCGTTTTCACTGTCAAGAGTCACTGGCATTGTGCAAAGATACAGACCCCATTTGAGTAGGTATTCTAGTGTTTACTGGCCTTACGCTCATCCGTCATACCCACAATTTCCCTAACAACTCTTGCAACATGAGCGCTCAGCAATTAAGACTGAACTGCAGAACGGAGAGACAGGTTCAAATTATATGTGATGCTGTAAAGGAGGCTATTAATTTAGGTTCAAAGTGAGCGTGGCCTGAGGGGAGGGATAAAGAGGAGCTCTAAAGCTGTCTGAATGTGGAACTGGATACTGTCAATCCAGCGTCCTGGAGCAGCGGCACTCAAAATTTTCACATCAAGTGCAGCCTAATGAAAATATATGGGTTTATTGGTGAGTTTTTATGATGCACCGATATGAAATTTCTTGGCCGATACCGATGCCAATTTGGCCGGTACTGATTCGGACACCTATATTTTGTAATCATGTTTTAGTCAGCTATGTTTTAAACTGTCTACATCAATATCAATAACTGCTGTAAATGTATTATTAATCCATAAATAGTACTTTTACTTCATTTTGAAACCCAAAATTCAGACTTTTGGAATGGGCTTTTCTTTTTCTGCCTGTTTGATCACAGGTTAACATCAGTCATCTCTAAAGGTCGATACAGTAGAAATAGTCTATAATGTAAGAAATCAAGACTAAACCAGCTAAAAATATGGACTGAGTCGAGTCTAACTCAAGTTTAAACCAAGCCTAAACCAGAACTAAGCACTGATCGACAACCCTCCCAACAAGTTCAGAACTGGAGACTAAATTCATTACTTAAACTCCAAAAGACTCTCAAGTACCACCTGTAGGACCTGTACCATACCAAACCAATGGTCTAGATTATTGTAAAAAGTCTAGATTATTGTAAAAAGTCAGATTTAGGACCGGTTCAACTGGCAAATTAGCAACAACCGCAATACAGCAAAAGAGCACCATTCAAGCAGGCCTCATCAATGCTTCAGCCCTATCTCGCAATGTCAAAACTATAGTGCCCACACTGGCATTCCAGTTGGGGGGTTTTCTAGTCAATTCAAAGCCATAAAATAACTCACCTCAGCTTGCAAATGAATAAAACCTCAAATGAAATAATCAGAACAAGGTGGTTAACAAGAAATCCATAATTAATTACAGAAGAGAGAGGACATCTCTGTAACACATCCAGTGTTATAGAGATGAAAGTCTTATAAAAGGGATCAAAGCATGCTGGGATTCACTGTGACGTGAGTGAGTGCTCTGTTGTGCATGACTCTCAAATGTAATGGCACCTGTAGTCACTTTGTGCTTCATTTAACTCAGGAAGAAGAGCCTAACAAAGAAATTCAGTTCAAGTTAGCAGATAAAGGCTGGACTCTCTATGACTATAAATGGGGATAAACACCCAGGCTACCAAAATACATTCCTAAACTATTCTCTAACACACCCTCGTGGCACCCTCACTTTTACCTTGGGAACCATTTGGGCCCGCTCATAAAAGTGCAATAAATGGGGTATACATATATTTATTTATTTATTTATGTTTTTTTGTATTTGTTTTATATGTTAGATGTTTTGTCATAAGACGCCCTGATTGGAAAAAAACATAAAATATGGTACATTTTCCAAAAAGTTGTTGCAAAGTGAATTATTTGGATTGAGTGAATTAGAGCCTAGACTTGGTCAATGATTTTGATGCATTTTTAAAATTACACTCTTTTACCTCGGGACTCATTTGGGCCCGCTCATAAAAGTGCAATAAATAGGGTATACATTATTTTATTTTTTATTTTACAGATCTACAGAACAGCTGTAAAACTAGAATACTATTGGTTATAGTGGTATCCAATAAAAGCAAAATATTTAATGTTGCTGTAAAGGCCTGGGGAATAATAATTATGACAGATTTGCCACCATAGAACATGGTCAGAGAATTTAATAACATTATTTATTTATTTTATGAAACCTACAGACTACACCTTTAAAGTCTAGTTCAATTTAGACCCAGTTTTAATCCTGTCTAACCCTGCTTTGGTTGAGGGCTTGATTTAGACCTCAAATTTCAGATAATGGTATTTCAGAGCTGGTGTGAATAGTCCGAGAAGCATAACTCTATAAAACGTATCACCTTTTCTGCAGCTATAAAAACAAAATCAAAATGTTTTATGGTATGATTTTATAAACTCACTGCAAGAATGTGTTTGTTTAAGAAAAACTCGCATAGCATCTGTCACACACATCACACAAACTCTGAGTGCAAAGCTTTTATCCTCGTCCAAGAATTCCTCACACTTCTCCATCATCTTTGAAACTTTGTGAAGTAAAAAAAAACAATGGAGGAGATAAAAATGGCCTAAAGATTGTTCGGTTTGTGAGTCAACTCCTCCATATACAGTAACCCAAACGACCAGTGGCTCAAATCGCTACTGTCAGCAGACTGTGTTGGATACTGGCCAGGTCATTTCATTGCACGTGTTTTAATGGGAGCTGGGTCATTGAGTTGCACAACAGAGCCCCACTCATCATAAACTCGCCATTGTTGTTTATTAGCTTCTTAATGTTAATCCCCAAAGTATAACAATAATACGCATCACTGAGTGTCTCCGCTGCACACAGAGGCACACTTTCATCGCTCCATTCAAAAGCCTGCTTTTGTATTGGCTTCTTGCTCAATGGTCTAACGTGATTATAGGGTTTTTGAAGAGGCGAAACTCGATCCAGGTTTGTTCTGGAGCTGCTTCATGTTTAAGACGTACACCTGGCTCTTAACAAAAGTAAAAACGAGTGGTATTATTCATCTCTGTGTTCACACATACATACACACACACCCCATAACCATAACCATCACCACACACACACCCCATAACCAACACCAGACACATAC
>JAVQKC010199600.1:0-13033 GCA_036025475.1 Philypnodon macrostomus | reverse complement strand
TCTCTCACAGTGGACATGCACCTACGATGAAAATTCCAGAGCCCTCCATGACTTCTAAGTGGGAGAAATAGCAAAATAGCAAGGTGTTCAAATACTTGTTTTCTTCACTGTATGTTCATCAGGATTAATAGCTCAATAAAAGAGTCTCAGGACATTAATTAGTTAATTATTTTATTGTCCATAATCGTAGAAGTACCAAACTCAATCCAGTTCAGCGTCTTCATGATATGTACCTGATCCGGCAATTCATTTTTGAGTTATCGCGTACACACGTAGGATCGGACCAACGTGATTCCATAATATCATTGTTTCACCGATATAATGCTAACTTCACTGAGCTTTCTAGAAAAATATTACCATATTTTGTTTCATTCACATATGCTGTATGCTGAGACACTGTCCTGGGGAGCTGAAAATATTTACATACATTATATTTCATACTTTTTAATTATTATTATTTGGATTTTCCTTTCTCCATACTGTATATAAGTGAACAATCACCTCCTTGCTTTTAATGGTAATTGTTCGCACTGGCTGTAGTAGTGAAGTTTGCAGCTGCATGGCACTGGGTGTGGTCAGGGCCTAAAACGGGTCATTCAGTTAAAAAAGGATGAAAAGGGCATAAAATGGTCCCTCTCTTCTAGACACATACCATGTTTTATGTTCTTCTATAGTTGGGATAATAATGGCTGTAATATGTGTGGTTTAGTGGAAATGGCCTGTAAACAGAAAATATGGCTTTAATCATTTTACAAAAGATAGTTTTGCGCACAGCAAACTCACTTTATTAATCAAGTCATTTTTTTAGATTAGAAAACTAATAATACAACAAAGATCTAAAGGATGGTTTGTCCAGGGGCTTTAGATAATCACAATTTTATAACATTCTACACCGTCTCCATTGGTTCTCGTTAAATAATAAAAACAATACTTCTAGGCCCTACTGTGTCTCTCCATTTTACCAAGATGGAAAACACAAACAAAAACATGAGCCCTTGTACTCCTGTTGTGGTAACCAAGCTCATCATTGTGTTGTTTACAGTGAATTTAAGCTGAATTTATTATTTTAATGAAACATGTATATGTAAGATCTCAGTTTTAACCAAATGCCAATATACAACTTCTTGAACTTCTTACTTACCCGTGCCCCATTGTTGTTAATTGAAGTTGAGAGACCAATGAAAATGTACAAGGTACATTGGTTTGACCAAAGTTTCTGAATGCACTACAATAGTTTATCATCGTCACTCCTTGCTCACTCCAATACGAGTCCAAATGGGCAAAAGGAAATTGGAAAGCCTCTCATTATTTTTAAGCAATTTTGGGACCATTTACCATTTCCTTTACCACCGCCCACATTTGTTTTGCTCTGATGCATTGTTTTTTCCCGATTCACATCTTGTAAAATGAAACCATGCACATGACTATTTTCCCAAACTCAACCTCACCTCTGTGTTGGAGATGCTCGTCGATAACCACGCCACGTCAGAACCTCATTACCACGGCGATAAGCCAGGATGTTGTTTACCGACGCCGCGCTGCATTCGATTCCCGGATTTAATTTGATTTCGTGTGACTTGGAAATAGATTGAATGTAAAGTATTTTAATGAAAAGGTTGGATTCAAAATTATTCACACTACAATCACAGACTTCAGTTCAGAAATAAGCTTTGCTCATTCTTCTTTTATTGCCACTCCTGGTTTAGCAAAATAACTTGCACTACAGTTTGGCCTGTCCATTGAGCACCATTATGTGTAGGCTGGCCCTAGACTCTAACCCCAAACCTCCTAGTTGGGAGGCAGGAACACTAATTGTTCTGCCACCATGCAATGTACATATATTTACTATTTTGCCAATAACAAATACATTTTTTCTTTCACTCCCAGGAGGAGCCAATCCGGGGCTTCAGGGTCTGTGACTACCTAGACTTCATGGAGGCTCTGGAGCACAAATACAGAAACATGGTCCTTACCGACATGGAGTCTGTATGTAAACCCGTGGACTAAACAGTAATCCCACAACTTTATCTTATACAAAACTTCATCTGCACCAGACTCTCTCTCCCAGAAGCCTTCACTGCCGAATGGTGTGTGCTGAATACATTGTTGAATATGTATGCAGTCCGTGTTTTATGTTGATGAAGACGGCAGATGGGACGACTCGCAGATCAGAGGCCTGTCACAGTAAAAATTCCTGCATTTGAGACGCCACCGATCGAAAACAGACACAAAGGAACCACAGCGAATGTGTTTTCAAAATGATACAAAACGGGAAACATACAATATGTCACTGCAAGGATCTACACATTGTACTACTGCTGATACATGCTGTTCGAGTCATGAAGAAACCTCAATGGAGGAGTTATACACAATTTCATAAAAATATTACTAATTCATGATTTTATTCAGCAGTCACCACCAGTCCTAAATCATTTTCTTTCTATTGCACTCTGTGAATTGGAAAAGCCTGTTCTGTCAAGGTCAGATTAAACTACCAACCAATCAGAAAACCATGCCCCTTATACATAATAACAGCATCGTTTGAAAATGACAGAAAAAGCTCTATACTTTATAATCTATAATGTGATATAATTTGTGACTGTGAATAATTCCAGACTGTGAATAATTCCAAAGATGTGAGCCTGCTATGTTTTACCCCAACCTTGACTTTGCCTTGTTTTGCCATTTTGTGAATACAGCAATGACCCATTTCTGTTCAATATATGAATATATCTAAGCATCTGTTCATAAGATAATACATCTGTGTAAAAATGTAAATCTCTATTAATCATTTTCTATTCCTATAGTCTGCACCTCTATTCTATGTCAAATCCCTTTGTGCAAGATTGTGTGCGTCTCATCTGTGTTTTTCCCAGGGCCGTGACCCACATTAAGGACTGGACACGCAGCGATCATGCATCATACAGCCCTTTTTTGTGTACTCGAGCAGGTTGTGGTATAAAAGATGCATGAGGACGCTGCTGTGATGGTTATAAAAGCTCATCAGTAAAACACGGACTGGCCCCGACTGACGTCCTAAGGTCCCTCTTCACCAGAAACGACGAGCTCTGAATAACAAATGACTTCTCGGGCTTCATCCATCTCAAGGTGTGTGGATACTTTCAGGTGTGTGGAGGGATATGGGTGTTTACTACATGGCACAATTAAGATGGATAGATAATCTGCTACTTTTTTCCCCCTTCTCTCGTGGATACAGACGGCATATTGTAATAACCTTACGATGTAGTCTAGATTTGACAACACTCCTAAAAGAGTTGGAGTGCTGCTTGGGGGCCCAGACGTCACCAGTAATCAAAACATGAAAATGGGTAAGCTGTACCCACACCTTACAGCCTAAATAGTAAATGCTCTTAGATGTTCCATCCATAATCTGCCATTGTCTTCCATTTTGAGTTTTTGAGTAGTATATCAACTGAATTTTGAATTTCAAGGGTAAGGTATACTTCATTGTCACCAGTGAAATGTCCTCTGCATTTGACCCATCCTTTCAATGCTGCTGGGGCATCCTGTCAGGAGCAGGGGGGCGACCGCAGTGCAGCGCCCAGTGACCCTTCACCAGATCTTGAGCTTGACCTAACTGGAAGATTAGCCTATGGTAGATGTTTTAGGTTGATGGGGTAAACCAGAGCACACAAGGAGAAGTTCGTTTTTTTTTCTTTTTGCCCCCTATGCCCCAGCCCCAGTACTTTGAGCCTGTGTCATTTTCTTCTTGAATTCATGCGACCGCTCACACACTGCTACACCCATACCCACAAAACCATTGATTTAGTGAAGAGACAGACAGAGGTGGGCAGTAATCTGTCAGAGCTGGAGAGGATCTCGAAGGTTTTTTCCTTGAGGACAATACGATGAAGAGAAATGAATGTTCTCTAGGCTGGATGGATGGCTCTTCTCATTCTAAAAAAGTGGATCCTTCGGCAGGTCATGAACTCAACTATAAACTTTTGTGTGGAATGAAGCAGCCTCTTTCATGTGGCCTAATAGAGAACAGGGTAATATACTGGGGGCAGATAACCTTTGCAGAAGTGCTTTTTTTCAAAAGGAGACAAAAAGAGATGGCATTAAAAATGGCCTGTAATTGAAGTTTAGACACAATATATAATACTGATTTGTCAATACTATTTTTTTTAATTTTTTAATCCAAGATTTATTTAAATTGTTTTTTAAAGCATTTCATTTCATTAATATAAGATTGTTGAGCAGTGACCAATACTTCACTTTATTATTTATTGACTATTTCTGGGAACATGTTGATGTCCACAGAGACTGCTTACTATCACTTCAGAATAGAACACAGTTCAGAGATCTGATCTTTGTTGTAGAATTATCTGATGTTGACTCTGGTCTTATGATCTGACTGAGAATCTGAGGATCATAATTGTTAATAATTAGCTTGATGAGGACACACTTTGATGTCTGCAGCTGTCTGCAAACACTGTATACATTTATTTGGCAGATGTTCACTTATGATGTTCTTTAGCTTCACAGACAGCTTCAGAACAATTTATGATGTCCTTCAAATGTGTTATAAAAAACTGTTCAAAATTATTTACACAGCTGTTTGGTCCATAAGGTGTTCAGAGCCGTTTCATTTGTTAGATACCCCCAGAGACTAAAATTGAAAAAGTACTTAAAGGTCCAAATCATCACAATTGCTTAAATATAATGTAAAAAAAAACGTATATGTATAGAATAATATAGAAATGTACCTTTTTATAGGAAAGTTTTTGTGATATTGAAAACCCAGGTTTACCCAGGTTACCTCTCTAATTCAACTTCACACTGGCCCCAGGGCTGTGCCTGTGTTGACTGTCTCCATACAAGCCAATTTATGTCCATTCTCTTGTATAGACATAGCTTTGTGCTTAGGGAGTTTTTACATTAGCATTCCTATTTGCTACAGTCAATATTTTCCAGAACGGATCGCATTGTTCATTGTAAATTGGATACCATGAGGGACTTGGCACATCAGCAGTGTACAATGTCGTACAAAGTTTATTTTTGAATCTTTCTTTTGTGTCAAACTTTCTGGTGGCAACTTCAGTTAGGCTTTCAGTGATTTTGGGTCCAATGTCTTACTTTAAATGCACACTGCACAGCTTCTTAAAGTATCTAAACCCTCCCCTGTCACTCCTGCCTCTTGTCAACACACTCCGAGCTACAAGGAGAATTACAATTCGCCTTTCGGTCGGCCCATCTTCAACCCCAAAGGTACAATACAGTGACGTTTGGCTCATTTTACACACATTTGTCTTTTCAGTAAGGCTTTGCAATGGAGACTAGAGTTATACCACTAGAAACACTCACTGGACACTTTTTTAGGTAGACTGTACCACTATTCTGCTGCTGTAGTCTAACCACTCTCTGTAAATTCTGTTCAGTTCTTAGAACATGTTTAAAATGCTTTATTTGACCCTGTTCTAGAATGATAACAGGGTAATCTGCCATTTTGTATGTTCCTTTACTCCCTCCCCTGCCCTCTACAGCAACATCAAAATTAGACTTTGCGGGCTACTCCTCTGACCAGTAGTAGTTGAGTTTTACTTTACTCCCTCTCCTGGCCTCAATAGCAACATCAAATTAGACTTTGCAGGCAACTCCTCTGACCAGTAGTAGTCGAGTTTTACTTTAGTCTCTCCCCTGGCCTCTACAAACTATACAGGCGGCCTACTTTACATCATAAAAGAGGGTCACACAGTCAATTTGGACTCCTCCTTATTTTGCCAAACTACAAACTACAGATTTAAAGTGTGTGGTTGGCAAGCTGGTGAAAAGTGCCTAAATCTGGAGTCTGCATTAGTGAAGAAATGGGTCTTTACCAAAGCCACCGGGGCCAGTCCATTATAGCTGCCAATTTAATTGTATTTAAAAAAAAAAAAAAATTCTCAGTTTGTATCCACACAACTGGAGACCTGCCACATGTTTGCTGCATATTCTAATAAAGCTGTATAACAATGATATTAGGGGAGCTCATCTGCTTCAGTGGTAAACAAGCAAGGGTTTTCTAATTAAACTAACTGCATGATATTATATTCGAACTGTAATATTTGTAGAAATTACAAAAAGCTAACTAAAGCAATACTGATGATGTAGGCAATGACCAAACCAATCCTTAAGGGTAAAACTGGAAGATTAGCCAAAATTACATGTACTGGAAGATGGTAGAGACCACTCTTTGGCTGAGCATACGCTATAGACAAAACAACAATTTCCACTATTCGTGTCTATTTATTCCAATGATTCATGATAAGAAAACTGCATCTGTCTATATTCATATGTTTTGGAGCCCTAGTTCACACCAGACATGGCCTGCTAATTCTCAATCTGAGACACTTATGAGATTAATATTCGGTTTTTAGAGAGACAGTAGATCTTGTTAATCCAGTTAATCGAGGCCCTATTTCTCTAAATGGCAGCTAGACCATAGAGAGGATTACCTCAGATTAGTCATGACTCCTGTGATGGCCCAATTAGATTGTTTTTTGGTCGTTTTAAAGTCATACCAACACGTTATAGCCCCTTCATTGGTGCACTCGACCAATACATCAGCTAGATTTTAATTGGGCTATTGTAAGAACAGGAGGCTTTTTCTTTTTCAATGAACTTTATTTACTTTGAGATAAATGTTTATAGTTTATAAAAATGTGGCATATTAAAATTTCCTGGTGCTTTGTTTTGATGAAAAACTCATGCAGTTATCAAATGGCCCTGCTCACGTTGATATCTGCAGGCAATGCAATCGATGGAAATAAATCTATGAGATGGTCATTGCCTGGTAAGCTTTTGGTGAGAAAACGACAAAAGCTCAAAAATGTTGATTTAGTATAATAAGGCCCCTAGATAATTGTGTAAAGCAGTTTAGATTCGATTTCATTTATAAACCTGAAATACGGTGATGGAGGCTTGACATTTTCCCGTTGGCTGCCGTGTCTCAGTCCAGTGGAGGGAGGAATAAAGAGCTCTAGAGAATCTGCACTAAAACAGTTTGGGATGTCAGGTTTAACATTTAACAGGACCTGTGTGGTCAGATGAGTTTAGTTAGCATAGTGATGATTGAAGTCAATTTAGTTTTACTAAAGCTTAACTGCCTGCAGCCAATGATTTCAATCACTGATCAGATCCAAATCTAACCAGTCATATTAATCAAGACGTAAACATTAAAACCTTTAGGTGTGGCAGACAAATACTGTAAATTGTACAACTAAATGTGAGGAGTATACTTTATTTTTTAAATGTACAGTATAAATACACTTCAAGTGACCTGCCTAAGCATCAGTAAGTGCTTTACCGTTCCAGTCTGTGACCAGCTCCGTGTGGGCACCTCTGATGATGAAAGGAACACATTGGTCATAATGGAGTATTTTTATCGTTATAATAAAACACGCTCTGCAGACGGTGATCTGTCAAAGCACGGTTGCTCATATGTCACCTGTGGTAAGGAAAGGTCATCTAAGAGGAGAAGCATCATTAGCTGAGCATCGATTTGTGATGTGACAGGTGAATGGGGGACAGTAATAGATGGAGGCACATGAGAATATGATAACAGAGGTGTGAAATTAGAGCTGCTCTATCTGGACCCACTGTGAACAGATGTTGGAAAAGCTCTGTTTCACCAAGAAAGAGCTTGATATTAAAACGGGTTTAGTGTTTTGTTTTGTTCTTCTTCTCAAAGCCCTCATGCACAGCTCCCAAATGGCCATGCTCACTTTCCTAAATATGTGCAGACAATGCAATCGATGGAAAACAATCTATTAGATGGTCAGTGCCCCATACTTCTGGTAAGCGTTTGATGAGAAAACGTAACATGGTAAAAAGCTCAAAGATTTGGATTTAGCATAATAAGGCCTCTGTATGAATCACCTATATGTGAATGCAATAACTCAAAATCGAATTGCCAGATTAGTTTAAAGTTTTACACACAGGTACATACCATAAAGACGCCGAACTGTATCGATTTGGGTACTTCTACGATGAATATTAATTAAGTAATTAATTAATTACTTACTGTCTTTGCCGGATCTTTTTCAACTCTGCACACAGGTACATATCATGAAGACACTGAACTGGATTGATGTTGGTACTTGTTTGTGCTTTTGTTAGTGGACAGACTGAAATGTGCATTGTGGAGAGAATCTGTTTTGATGTTCAGTTGTTTTGAAGCCTACATCTTGTTAGGTACATGTTACATAGAAATATACAATAAAAAAAATTGAATACATACATGCAAACATTAGAGTAAATGAGGTGATAACAGCTAACACTCATAACTATACAAGGCTTCTGTTTTGATATAGTAAAGGTCTTGTGTTGACCAGTTGGCCTTTCTGTAACACAAATATATCGATGCATCATCATGGATTATATTGTACTTAATGAGGTAGATACAATGTGGTTAAAGGCTATGCAAAATAAAGTGTAACCGAGAATTATTCCCATAACTAGGCAGACGTATGGGGCAGACGTTTCGCCGATATACACCTTGCTGTCGGGGACGACAGCACAGGCCTAGTTTTACATATGCAAATAACAAGGTGCCTTCAGCCATGGCCTACAAAGAAAATAACTGTATCCCAAATAAATTCATAAATTGTTGAGCCTATAACAGGAATGTTGCAGAGTGGACAACGCCAGTTGAATCTTGGCTCAGTATTCCAGGCTGTATCTCTTAGTCCTGTATGTGGCTCATGTTATATCCTGTTGTAATCCTCCAGATCCAGAATCCAGACTCCTGCAGCTCACCATAGCTCAGGTCCCCACAGGGCTATAGGGCTTCTGCTACGGTCCACAGAGCTGCAGACCACCATCAGACTGTCAGTACTTAGTGTCCCTGGACTACAATTTTCTACTCAACATAGTACAAGTACAGTATTTTTCCTTGTGTCTCAGCTAATTGGAGCCTAATTAAGCAACTGTAGGCCACTCTGCCACTGTGCACATTGGGTGAGTGATATGGCGTTATGACAATCTGCTAATCTGGGAAGATCATTGACTTGTGAAACAGTGCATTCATTTATGCTCTGCTCTTCATTATTTTTACTGTAACAATGGCTGAGTTTAACTATAATATTTATATATTTTTTTTATTTAATATAGGTTTTTCATCTCACAAAACTACTTACTTGCTGCATATGTTGCTTATGTTACCTTTTGGGCCAAATTGACCCATTTAGAATTTGTATTGCCATGACATTTACTGGCTTTAGCTTACAATGAATACTGTTTTTGAGCACACATGCATCTGTGCCCTACCATGTCGAGCATCTTCGGGTAAATTTATGAATAATGATAAAACTGCTTTATTTTTCATTATTCTGCTTTTCTGTATAAACACAAATCTGTGAAAGGAGAAGAACTGCATTAAAGCTCCATAATGACTAAAGCTATACGCAACGGAAAATATTATTACCAGCTTATGGTAAAACTCTAATGTTCCCTCATTGGTGAATTCAATAGTCAAATGTAAAAAGTTCAGATTCTGCTTTTTTACTGCTTGTTGCCCATTCTCTCCACCTTTCACCTTTTCCCTGTTGAAATGTATGTCTATGTCGTACTATGGGTCTTTTGCAGACACACGTGACTAATTCTCGTCCCACCGCCATCTTCATGTATGTGCTTCTAAGATTGGAAATAATTTTACTTAATAGAAATTTCAATTTTTATAAGAAAATGTTTTGGACCTCTGCAACCACACATAAGAATGGCACTGGTCACAAAAAGTACCAATGCTGGTTTACCCTGGGAAAAACCATATCATAGTATTATATGTAGTCATCTTTCCCAGGGTCTAACTGTGAAGACACTAGTGCAGAAGTGGATCAGAAAAGCACAGCAGCAGGAGGCAAATGTCAGAACAATGTGATGTTGGCTCAGTGCTGCTCCCAATAGATCTGTATGTCAGCACTCAAGAGACCAGCGCTCACAAAACCCTGGGCCCTGTCAGGGGCAAAAACTATATACACCAAGACATCACGATTCCTCCTCATAAGGTCACATCTGAATGTCACTCATTGATTATTAAATACAGCACAGTGGAGACTATATAAGTCTAGGGGAAAAGACGAGCTGGTTTTATAATTCTGAGATCTGATTTTTTTTTATTGACTTGCCTTCCACATTGAACCTCTGACCAACCTGAGCCCTTTAGATTATTACACAGACTTGTGTGCCTGAACAGTGAGGTTCATTTTGATAAAAGCGCCCTGACTTAAACATCTTAGCTTCAGTAGAATCTAGTGCTGTCAATCGATGCAGTTTTAAATCAATTAATCACACCTTTTTGGCTCTGATTAATCACAATTCATTTTTAAATGAGCTTTATTTGGGAAATCCCCTAGCCCCCTAAAGCTTCTATCACCGTCCCTGCTCCAGGTGCCCTCAGCCTCTACAAAGTGAACACTGTCCCTACTGTCCATAGTTTTTTGTCATTTATGTGATTATAATTATTATGACTCCACGCATATATCTGCTGCTCACTTTCAGATTACAGGCTGCAGTTACGTACCTCTCTCTGCTCTGCTCTGCTCTGGGCTGCTCTCTCTGAGTAAAACAGGAGAAGATGGTAATATAGATTTGCCAAAACAGATGATTTGAATAATCTGCGTTAATTGAGCAATAATGCGTCAATTGTTTTTGATTAATTAATGCTGACAGTCCTAGTAGAAATACAGCTAGAATGTATTTACAATGCAAAATGGATCTGTTTGTCCACTTACAGCTACTGTAGCAATGCATGTAAAATGTGCTGTATACCATACCGTATGTTAGCTATATGTACCGTATGCAATTTCAATAGATGACCTGGAGATTTACTACTGCTTTTATATACATTGGTAAGCTTTTGTTTAGTCTTCCATTGTTCCTGTTTACATTCTGAATACTGTTACCTGCTCATGGCTTGTAGTCTGAGGATAAGGATGTCCTGTCAATGTGATTTATGTCCATAATTTAGATTGCAAATGACAGTGACTTTTTGACTAGCATTTCACATTTTATAATCTAAAAGAGATACTGAAAATCTGTGCTATTTTTAGTAGCTGTTTTTTCTCAGCTGAAAGTGTTCATAGTTAGTGCATTTCCCTTTAAGGCCCTCTCTCCCCCTGCTGGCCACACCCACTTCACTACATTGCTGATATTTGTCGATGTAAATATGGCAACCCTAATTTTTTCAGCTCTTGAGACGGTCAACCCGTCAGTTTACAGGATTATTCAAACATGCGTGAATGATCTGTCAGAATCTTCATTCGTCATAATTACCTCATAAACCGGAAAATGCTTATTAAAAACCTTTACTATTCACTTTACTTTAATAATTCAATGTTTTTTCTGCATCAGCCTGTGTACAATATGTAATGCAAATAAATCATCTGTACGATATGTGCAGATGTTGAAATGCCTAACAGCTTTTTGAAAACTCCACTGCAGTCAGGTTTGAGTGAACTTTGTAAAACCCTGGAGAGGATAATCGGCCCATTATTGTAGAAAGTCATCTCGGCTGCATTAATATCGGATGAGCCCAGGGCCCTAACGTTTTAATTTGTTTTTGCTGCCACGGTGCCTGGCAATCATCGTCATCCCCAGAGTGATCAGTCCTCTCCATTATCTGACCAATCTACAGGAAAAAAAATACCTACACACTCTACACATGTGAGCAGAAGATAGTGGACCTTCTCAAATAAAGGGAACACAATTCTGGCTGATATGTGTGTCTCAAAATTAATTCATTTATTCATCTTCACTATTCCCTTTGAAGGTTGCAGAAGTATATGCTAGCAACTATGGGCTTTAGGCAGGGTACATCCTGGAACTTTTTAGGTACAGGGCTGACACAGAGACCATTCACTGTTACATTCGCTAGGGACAAATCAGAGTAAAATTCACCCGATTGTACATGTCTTTGGACGGTGGGAGGAAACTGAAGAGCACCCACAGTAACACAGAGAGGACAACTCTGAAAGTTATATGTTTTATGTGTTTATCTTCAGCGCTGGCATCTACAATGAAAATCACTTCTTAGCTTCTTCCAAAGTAACAAATTGTTGAGGTTGTTAGTACGAGTCAATGGTCACTCCTATGCCCAGACAGCTAAAAACGACTATCCTGATGAAGTTAGATTCAGAAATTGCAGTGTTCATTGCTTTCACCAACCAGTAGGGGCACTGACATTTCCCCCCTGGGCCCCATGTATTTTCTCTGTTTGCTTTTTCTGTTCCAGCTCCAAAACACAACCACTTGTAGCATGTTTAAACCATTTAGGCCTGAAACACTAAGACAGAACAAATGAAATGTGTTTGAGTAAGTCCAGGCTGCAGGCAGGGGGGACATCTGTCTTTGGACAAACAATAAACAAAAAGCAGCTGGACACTAGTGACAGTCACTCTCCCCGCAGAGTGCGAGTCATATGAAAATGTAACACAAATCCTCTCCTAATCCCACCTGCAAATGAGCTCCGAGTCCAGCCCTTGTTGCAAATTAATGTTGTACACTACAGCTGAGCTAATGTAAACAAGGTCTAACAAATCAGTAACAGAAGCAGCACTGGTAAAGAGTGAGAAATGAACTTGAGAAAGACCACTATATTCACTGATGGATAGTTTTCATATACCTTGGGTGATTTTGAAGTAAATATGGGTCAGAGGTCAGAAAAAACAAAACATGAATAGTCAATTCAATTAAATTTTATTTGTATAGCCCTATATCACAACACAGTTGCCTCAGAGGGCTTCACAAAAAGATGTATGTAAACAATAAATAGGGTCATTGCAAACAGTAACACGTTAATAGATAATCAATAAACACACAAACAACAGGACTGTCCCAGGACATCCCCTGTCCTTAGACCCTCCATAGCGGCAAGGAAAAACTCCAAAAAAGAAACCTTAGGGAACCACATGATAGAGGGATCCACTCCCAGGACGGACAGGCTATAGATGTGTCTAGGACTGATGGATGAGGTCCTTGTGCTGAGAGAGGTCAATATGTGTGTGTGGATGCAGCAGGTTCAGGGGTACATCCA
>JAVQKC010199562.1:0-17170 GCA_036025475.1 Philypnodon macrostomus | reverse complement strand
ACCCAAATCGATACAGTTCGGCGTCTTTATGGTATGCACCTGTGTGCAAATGTTGAAACTGATCCGGCAATTTGTTTTTGAGTTATCGCGTTCACAGCTAGGATCTGCGGACGCGGACGTGGACCGACGTGATTCCATAATATCGGCGACACGCTGTTTTCGCCGATATAATTAGTTGCATTCACTCTCCTTCAAAAAGCTGGCCTAATTTTAACAGCAGATTTAGGGCAATTTTTAGGTTTAGTTGAAACATATTCTTGTCACCAAATCAACTTTATGTCACTTGTTTTTGTTATACTCTGACATGCCCCTTCCATTTGCTATACTGCCTTAGTCAATGAATTGTTCTGCTGGGAATGACTTTAGTCGACTACAGTCCTAGTAATGCAGGTGCCATAATGTGAAGTAACATATCTTTAATGCAGTGTTGAGATACTGACCATGATACCCACGATACCTCTTTTAGTAAGTGTCATGATCATATAGTGCTGAATTTGTCCACTGCGAGAATGATAATTCAAAAAGACGAACAATAAAAATAATGTGAGGGGTACAAAGCAAAAGTACCTGGTATGACTTGTTGCACAGCTGGCAGCCGAATAGTTTGCTCCCAGTGTGGGTACTTTTGTGTTTGTTCAGAAGGGTGGCACTAGGAAACATCTTCTCACACATGGGACACTTGTGGAAGTCACTGGGGTGAACAACTTGAATGTGTTGCTCATGCTCC
Source organism: Philypnodon macrostomus (assembly GCA_036025475.1). NCBI lineage: Eukaryota > Metazoa > Chordata > Actinopteri > Gobiiformes > Eleotridae > Philypnodon > Philypnodon macrostomus. The sequence goes on along the minus strand of JAVQKC010199562.1, from coordinate 16,443 downwards.
CTCTGGGAGGAGAAACTCAGGCTGCACTTCTGACAGTCAAAAGGTTCACTGATGTCTGAAACGACACACCACACAATCAGGTTTTATCAGATTCACATTGGCCCAATGTAGTGCTGGTTGAGGAGCCTTAGGGCTCCTACCCATTGGATGCGGTTTTCACGCCAAGCAAATTTCCTTTCGGCGCACAGCTGAGTAGATTGTGAGCGCACTGGCTGCATCTTCTGCGGTGCTAGCAAAAAAAAAAAAAGAAGCCATGCTGAATTTTTTCTTGACCTGTGTGCAGGAGGGATGCAGAAATCACTGAAAATACATAGAAAATATTTATTTCTATGTTTGAACCTAGATCACTGTATATAGGCTTTATATATAGAATATCTGCCTCCACTTCCATCACACGAGGGAAAAATGTCACATGACCAAACAAAGTTAGTAAAACAGCATCTATTTAATCACTGTTCTATATAATTTTAAATAATTTCCATGTTATTTTAAACATAGCGCAAAGCTGTCAGCAACAGCGAGGCTCTAGTGCTGCTCTGCAGTCAGTGTGTCACCACACATGCTCAACTTCGCAGTTTGCTACATAGAGCTGTCTGTGGTGAATCAGCAGTGCTGTGTGTTGTTTATGTTTAAAATAAGGCAGATATATGAGCTTATTTTAGCCTAAAATTATAAATAAAGCATGCCCCTGATTCATGGAGAGTACGATTATGATTAAATATTTAAATATATGCTCTTTCAGCAACTTTGTTTGGTCATGTGACTTTAGTTTTTTCCTCAAAAGAGGAGGAAGAGAGAGAGTGGTAGATGGCATTCATTGACTATATACTGTGATCTAGGTCCAAATATAAGCATAAATATATGTTCTCCATGTATTTTGAATGAGAACTGTGCGGCAAATGCTCAAGGCAAGCAGAAAAATTTGGCAAGGGTAAAATTATTCAGGCGAGTGTCAAAAAGCGGGCTGCTCACCGATTGCCAGCAGCAAAGCATAAGACGCAGCAGACGCAACCTGTGTGCACACAACAACCTGCTAAGCAGGGTGCAGGAAATTCAGTGAGCCGCCCCACCGCTTGGCATGCAAAACGCATCCAGTGTGTTTGAGCAGGCTGGGGACACACAGACGCCTTGTCTGCAGCGTGAAGTGAGTTTTTACTTCTGTGCCCAGCTTATCAGATTAGAGCAGCCACACTGAAAGAGAACCCCCCCCCTCTCCCTTTGTGAGTAGTCTTACTGTGAGTGGTGTGCAGGTGGGCAGTAAGTCCGCTGGCCTGGCTGTAGCCCTTCCCACACTCGCGACACACATATGGCCGGTCTCCAGTGTGAGTACGCACATGCCGTGTCAATTCAATGGACTGAGCAAATTCAGCCTTACAATACTGACACACGTACATTTTTCCTAAAAAAAAAAACAAAAGACAAAAACAATAGTTACATTGGTACACTGCTTTTACACTGCTCTTTACTTTACTAAGTAAAGCGTGAACATATATATAACATATAAAACATGACAAAAGTCTTGTTGTATGTTTGTATATATATATTTACCCTTTCAAGACTCAAGTCAAGGCAAGCCTTGGCCACTAAACTGATAAATTGTAGTATAAATTAAACTAACTCTTTGTATAAATTAATGATACAAAGATGTTAGTCTGGTCTCTCATTGACTGCATTCAAGCTCAAGGGTGGAGTTTACCAATGTATTGTAACCCAATCAGAAACTCCAGACATGATGCTCCAAAACCAAGGCCACACACAGCTTGTTATTTACAAAGAAGTCACATTAGCAAAGTTTGTATATGACTCGGCCAACAAAACACACTGCTGCGCTCGTAAACGGCTTGTGACTGGTCCATCCACAAAATCGAAGAGAAATTATTCACTATGAACAAGGGACCAGACACCAACTTATTCAGTGTTAAGAAAAGTATGTTTACAGGGTTGTTCTATTGTGATAAAAGTGCATTGCCTTGGCTTCTACTTAGTAACATTCACTTAGCTCCACAAATCTGGCCTCATCAACAGAGTCAGCCTAGGATAACTATAGAGAGGCAAATAGAGGTGAGCAGCTTACAACCACTGACTAAAATAAACCATTCAGACAATATTTAGTATAGACCAAGATAACAAAGCACACAGCTCTCACAATTTTACTGCAGCCACCAAGTGATGACTTTGTGGATAGTACCATGCACACACTGAGATCAACTCTTGACAGTGTAGCTCCTCTGAAACAAAAAGTGGTTAGACCTAACAGAGCTGCACCGTGGTTTAATGATGAAACACATTCCCTTAAACAAGCATGCCGTGAACTAGAAAGGCAATGGCATCACTCCAGGTCTGACTGACTGGAAAACCAGTTCAACAACATACAATCAAGCTCTGCATAAGGCTAGGACTAGCTACTATTCAAGAGAAGAAACATCAATAATCCCAGGTTTCATTTTAACACTTGTAGCCAAAAAATGGAACATTGTATAGCTGCTTCACTTAGCACGGATGGCTTTCTTAAATTCTTTAATAAAATAACCACTATAAGAGGTAAACTCAAGTTAGGAACAAGTTATTCCTAGTTGTGATGTTAGAGTGCTTTGCTCTGGTAGACCAGGCTGAGTTAACCTCAGTTATAATGTTTTCTAAATCATCTACTTTTAGATCCAATACCTACAAAACTTTTTAAAGGGGTTTTCCCCTTAATTAGTGAAAATATACTGAATATTATAAACTCGTCTTTGGAAACAGGTTATGTGCCACAGTCTTTCAAAAATGCAGTTGTAAAACCACTTCTGAAGAAGCCTAACCTTGATCCAGACATTTGATCTAACTCAGTGGTTCGGTGAGTCAGTCTCAGGGGTTCGGCGGAGGTCAAGACACACAGGCTGTGTCCCAATTCATGTTGTGTGTCCCAAAACATTGAAGGCAGCAGCCAGCAATTACACTCCAATATTAAAGTAAGGTTAGTGTTATAATATCGGCGAAACAACGAGGTACACTACAGAGGTAACTGCCATCATATTAGTCAGATGTGTGGGAAAAAGATCCAGCAAAGACTTTTTGAGTTATTGCGTTCACAGTTTTGGCCCGTTAATAATTAATGACTTACCCAAATCAATACAGTTTGGCATCTTTATGGTATGTACCTGTGTGCAAATGTGGTAACTGATCCGGCATTTTCTTTTTTGAGTTATCGCGTTCACAGCTAGGATCTGCGGACGCGGCCGCACACCGACGTGATTCCATAATATCGTTGTTTCGCCAATATAATACTATATAACTAAAAAAGGATCTCACTGTTTCCAAATGGCCACACTAGTTATTTAACATGTCACATTATCCGTTCTTTTTCATGTTTTAACAATGACAACAGACCTATTATTCTCTCATACGTTGTAATATGTTCAAATAGGGTAAAGTCGGCCTACATGCAGTACTCTGTGCCTGAGGAAACGTGGCCTTGATTCAAATTTAGGCTACACCTCCTCTCCACCCACCAGCTCCTCAGTGGCCGGGATGACAGCTTTACTGGTGCACTCTCATTTATGCCTCTACTATGCGAGTGTGTGTGCGGGGCAACTCTGTACCACCCAGGAGAAGGGAGGAGGTGAAATGTCGAGCTAATTGCACCGATAAAATCAGACATAATAAAGCTACTGTTGTGGCAACAGGATCTGAGCTCGGATGTGTGACTGTGCCAAAGACGTACTTTCGGCTCAAACGTGTAACTTTCTGATCTGTATCTTAAAACAAATCAACTTCAACACAAGAGCAATTTGTAAAGATGGAAAATGTGAACATCCTTATCCAAACAGTGATGGATGTGGACTGTGGTTTCAGTGCAGTTAAATCATATTTGTTTTGCATGATTCAAAACCTTTTCATGTGGATTTTGAAAAGTTGAAAAAAGTGAATAGACTTAATAGCAATCAATCAAAATATAATCTTAATAATCTTTAATGTTATGGGTGGCCAGGGATTACACATAATGACAGACATCCAACTATTCACTCATTGAATCCTTCACTGAAGCAACCGACTCATTTACCTACAGCACATGCTTTGTAGAGTGGTTGGAATGTGGACTAGAGAGAGCATGACATTTAGACTCTATATAAAGGAATCTTGCTGTGAGGAAATAATAGTAACAATGCTTTGGTAAGCGGTGCAGTGGGTAGGTGTTCGCCCTGCAACCAGAGGGTCGCCGGTTCGAGTCCCCCGTCTGAGGGGTTATGGTTGTGTCCCTGGGCAAGACACTTAACCCACCTTGTCTATGAATGAATGTGGCTGTGGGATTGGTGTTTCGGTCAGACTGCTCCAGGGCAGCTGTGGCTACATAAGTAGCTTTCTACCACCAGTGTATGGAGTGAATGATTTGTAACGCGTCTTTGGGTGTCCTTGGGTGTAAACTGGATTGAGGGGCAAACTGCCAACCTCCAACATGTAATGGGCAAATTGTGGGATGACTGAATGAATAAGTAGTTAGTGATAGTTGTGCATGTGCTAGAGCCTTGTATTTTGTCATATAAGCATTCTCTCTTTAATCTAACTATTGCCCTCATTCAAACACATAACAGCATAATGTAATATTTGAACGTTGGTAGCAACACTTCTCCCATAAACACACTTTACAATCTCCTTATCTTCATTTACACAACACGATTATTCATCTAAACTGTCCATAAAACCAAACAAAAAGGATTTAATGGGATTTCCAGAGTCAATTGTGCTGTGATCTCCCCAAACGTCAGCAGCAAAACCATCATTTACTTTCACTGATGATGGGACCAATGAGTTGAGTCATGTTGATTTTGCAGACGTGAAAAATGGTATAATTATTTTTTAAGTGAGTACATTTCATACCTGCTCGTGGCCCACCACACCCCTAATTTCACCTCTGTCAAAGTAAATGGGTATGCAGTACCTTTGATAAATAAGCTGACTGACGTGACGCAGGTGAGCCACTTCTCTTGGTTTAGACTAGTGCTTGTTGAATAAAGCCTTGTATTCTTCCTGACACTAAGCCTTTGAAAGCCAAATTGTAGGGTATCTGTAATTCTGTATGGGAAGGTTGTTACATATTGTACATACAAAAACAATTATGTAGATGATACTACTGGCTGATTGCACTGGTTTTATTTAAGAAATAAATAGGCAACTTCTTTTTAAAGTTTCTATGTTGCATTCATAAATTGTTTTGAACTAAAAATATTGGCTCAAGGAGGACACTCTCCTAAGATATTGATAGAATCTAAAATATATATTAAATATTGCAATATTGTTACATATAATACAATACATTGGCACTGTCTCTGCTGTATGTTATTTTAGAATTAAATATGAAATTGTAACGCTAGAGTCTAACGCGAGAGTCTAACGCGAGAGTCTAATGCTAGAGTCAGCAAAGGCATAGGAGGTAAAGTACAGTATGACACACATTAATTTTGCTGCAGGATGCTGTCTCAGTGCTCACAGATGGTGGGGTTCCCCTCATTACTCGAGACACTTGCTGAGAGGCAGGGGGCAAGGGCAATCCCACGGGACAGGCAGCATCATGGCCAACACGGATTACTACAGAGTGATTAGCTCAAAGGGAGTGAGAGAGAGGAAGGGGGCGCTGGAGCGGCAACACTAAGGACCTTGAGTTTTTAATGCGGTCCCTATGGCTTTGGGACATCAGAAATGACCCGCCCGCAGTTTGAAGTGAATGGCCATTGTGAAAGCCATGTACAGCATTGATCTTTTAGGTGCTTAAGATCTAATAACCATCACATCGCACGCACTCACACACCTCCTGAGCTAAAGGCTAAAGCTGGCAGCTGCAGCAAAAAGAGAGGGAAAAAAATGTGAAAGTGCCGTCCTCAAAAGCACAAAAGCACTCTTTCAATCCACAATATGCTGTTTTCAGCCACACTGAATGTGTCTATCGCTGCTACGCGTCTGCTAGCGGCTCACGCTTGGCAACGCGAGGGTGGCCACACCAGCAGCACTGGAGTCTCGCTGCTGCTGACAGCTTTGCCTGATGTTTCTCTATAGAACTTCAATTCAAAGAAAATATGGAATAAATCCACTTATAATAGCTATAGGCTAACTATATTTGGTTAACTATGTATGTATTTACTGTCACCGTAGGCTAGTCACTTCAAACGCAAACTTTTTCAAAGTAAAAATGAATGTCCAAACATGGTGAGAACGACATTCAGAGCCACTGATGCTTCAGACATCCACAAACAGCATCTGCTCTGTGCAGTGCTTATGATATTTGTATAACTATAGCGAGAAATGCATCTTTCTGTGTATTTTGAATGGGAAACGCGCCCTACGCGTGCGAGGAAAAATAGAAGAGGGGTCTATTTTCAGGCCGGGGACACCCTGGATGTGTTTTGCACGCAGGGCGGAGGGCCGGCTCACTGAATTTCCTTTTGGACGCCCTGCTTAGCAGCTTGTTGTGTGCACACTGCTGCGGCTGGACCGCGACACGAATCGTTTTGACGCTTGCCTGACGTGCTGCTCGAGACGCGAACCTTGCGCAGCCAGTGTGGCTGCTCCACTCAGCTAACATGGGCGTCTATGGGTGCGAAAGAAAAGCTGGGGGCAGTGACGGGTACGTGACACCCTGAAAACACATCTAGTGTTGCTGGGGCCTCCACGCTGCTCTACCGCATCGAAACTGCTACGCAGAGCTGCGTGTGGAGCCACTGCCTGCGGAGCAGTGCAGGCGCCTTGCTGCTGCTGAAGTAAAAGATTTTTTTTTTAAATAACTAGGGAATATGAGCTTATTTGGGCCTATAATGAGAAAAATTTCATGCCCGGCCTAAGGCCTAAAGCAGCCACAAGACTATCAGGAACACGCTTTGTCAAATAGTATGATAATGAGTGTTTATAAATAGAGTTATAAGAGAAAAGAATACAGCTTTTAGAGTCATATCATACTTCACTAACTGCCTGCACACACAGTTTCGGTGCCATAATTGGTAGGTTACTGTTGTTGCTGTCAATACTGTCCAAGTCCTGTTGCGTCACCACATTTTTTTTTAAGAGTACTGCTTGGCTCAAGCCATCAGTAGATAAGATTCTGACCAAATCAATGTGAGCTATCCAACAGATCTTTTTGTGTTTGTAAACTCACAAATCTCACAAAAATCCAACTTGCTATATGAGGTAAGTAGATTGGATGAAGAACACAATGTTCACTTTAAAGTATCCTTACTAAAAATCACAGAAACCGTCTTGCCTGACTAGATATGAGATATCATGTTCTATGCCGTATTTATGAGATGGAGACTTAAATCCCCACTGGTTTTAATTTTTAAAGTGGATCTGAACTACAGAGGGCCATTCAGAAACTGCGCTGATAAAATACTAATGCTCCTGTTCTCAAGGAAATAATATCCAACATATGCTGCTGATATCACAGGACTTACTGTTTCCTCACAAGTTATCACAGCAACTGCCAAAAAATACAGGCTCAGCAAGTGGTACCAAGATCCAACATAGACTCCTATGGACTCCCGTGCTGATAAATGTTCGACAGGAGAATGGATATGCTGCTTCTTGTGACTATTAAGCCAAAAATCTGATCAATGTATCTAATTGAAGTTCAAGAGGCCATGCAAAGTAATGTAATGAGTAAAACTGCATGATATATGATGTGGAGTTTTGTATTTATTATAATGTGAGTTGTGATATCTGAAGTTTTCCTCAGTAAAAGCTCAATTTTTGTGCAGAAGAAATACAAATGTTCATAACACAAAGAGGACAAGCAAACAAGCCAAGAGATTGAGTGAGTGTTGCACAGCCCAATAATCTATCCCACAACCTTCATCAATTACAGTACAGACACCCAAAGTCGCAAAAAAATCCTGTATAAAAAAATAGACTGTGCCTATTTTTACACAGAATTTCCTCATGTGATAAAAACATGACAAATACAGCAATTATATACATTTACAGTTATTTTCCTTGTTGGAGTACTGACTAGCGACCACTAGACAAGATCAATAATCTTAATGAATAAATGCAGCCCAATTAGGCCAATTAAGCCTGCGAGATGTGCCTCAACATTAGCACAGTGACAAAGATGAGAGGGCTTCTCCAGAGTCAACAAGAGGTGGTCAGCTGCTTTACACAGACAATCACTAATAACAAACACTTGGTCTGAAGAGGCCTATTACGGCAGACATTATGCACTCAGAGTGTACGTAGAAGTGTGCTTCTTGTGTTTAAAGTGCACCCCTGAAGAGACCAGATGTGCCCACAAGAAGATTTAAGTGTTTTAGGGAAAGAGAAAAGCCCTTACTGATCTGCACGGGAAAAATGAAATGTCTTTTGTTGTCCATCTGCCATCGTACTAAGCAGACAGACAACAATTCACCTTCACATTCAACTATAGGGGCAATGCCTATTTAAACTGACACATTTTCTTCGGGTGGAGTGTAAAAAGAATCCACGGAAACACAAGGAGGACAAGCAGACTCTTTTGTTTACCATCTGCCGTACTGATCAGACTCTCCCAGCAGCAACTATGGGCCTGAGGTGGGGGAAGCAGGTGAGGTGAAGGCCTCAATTTACCCAGCACATATTTTTGTATAGTGGGAGCTAGAGAGAACCTACAGTAACACGGGGAGGACATACAGATTTCACTCTTGTGTATAGCCACTAGCCAGCCATCGAAACCACATGATCCCTGGTGAGGAGCCACCTGCAAACTCCAAACTACTTTTTCAAAACATGTAAAACAAATATAAAATTAAATAAAAAGATTGTTCATTATGCATTAATTAAAGTGCAAGCCCATAGTGAAGAAGCCCTCCTGATTAAATGTCTTTTGTTGCCCATCTGTTGTAGTATTGAGCGGACTTAAGCTTAGCCGCCCCCCCCTTCTCGCAGTCACAGGTGTAAAAAGCTCAAAAAAAACTTATTGAGCTTGACCACAGCTGCCCCACACAAAGCACACACCAGTCAAAGGCAGTTAACCTCACTGACTGAACAAAGAGAAATAAGGTGTTGAGAAATTAAGTAGCTTGAATAGTAGGCACATGCCTTATCTATCCAGGAGCAGATGTAACACAGTAAATAACAGAAAGCTGCACAAATAATTGAGAAGTTAAAAATAAAAAGATCCTGGACAGAAGCCGATGTTTGTCGAGAGAAGGATGTCGCACTTCCCTGGTGACCATCAGGACACACAGTTGGCAGAAAAAGACTTCAAAAAACATAGTCAAGCATTTAAAAATCTGATACTTACAATACAGTGAAAAGAGCATAGCCCAGTTTATTATGCCGAGGTTGGTCATAAAAAGATACACAATATGAACACAGAAAAAGTATACTCACAGGCCAATTTATTAGGGGCACCTTAGTACCTGCTTCTAAGGTCAAAAGGCTGGGGTGTAAATCACAGCTTTCCTCACGATACAATATTATATCAATACAGTGATTGGCTGTATTGATATCTCAAACACTACCAGAATATGATTGTGATACATCTTGCAATTGATGGGCCCACAATCAATACATAAATATTATCTGATAATTTAACCAAATATTTCATAATATAAAAGCTATTATTTTATTTAAATAAAACGGATCACAAAAAGACTTAAGGTAATGTTTGGAATGTTATCAATAGTTCGGACTTTATTCAAAACAGTGCACGATATCAATAACAATAGTATCATAATATTAATTTTACAACGATATAACTTGATCATTGGCAATTATATCGATATTTTTATTTATGACGACTGTTTACTGTGTACAAAGGTTTTGAAGACTATTGTTTGTTTGAGTACAAAAGAAGAAACTCGTGTCTCCAGGTTGTTGAGGTGATATATTTTAACATTACGTAAGTTATATAATGCTTGAAGGTACGGGCCATAGGCAGCACCTAAAATACACTACAAAGAATAAACTCCTTTAGAGGCAGCAGTCAGCTGAGATCTATTTTGGTGGATAAAAGAAGAACAGAGTTTGTGCTGAAGCTGCTTGGTAAACATTACTGTTTGATGCGACAACTTCACTACTAATGGCATTCTTCTTCTTTATACGGTAGAACACACAATTGAATTCACATTGATGTCGCAAGGACTACTTTATATAAATATAATATATATAAATAGGCCACATTCCATATTTATTTGGGTGTATTGCTCAAGGACACAACAGCAGAACTGGTCGGAGTGAGGACCTTCTGATTAGTGGACGACTTGTACTACCAAAGACCCCAATTCACGTCACTCAAAACAAATTCTGCATTCATTTTTGTTTTATTCCTACAAGCTTCATCCGGATTTAGGGTCGTTTTAGTGCCATTTGTAGAGCACATTGTAATGTTGCTCTTGGTTGGCTATCTTTGTCTAGCATGAGCTGATTTAACCAGTGTCTTCTGACTTGCCATTGAGCGACAAAATACCGCCAGTTCACGCATTATTCCCCGCGTTACTTTGTCCTCCTGAGTCTAGGGGAAAGCATGTGCTGCCAAGTGATGCTGCTCATCCTGCCATCTCTGCATCAGCTACTGTTAGCATGTTAGCTTCTACTGCTAAGCTAACTTTAAGAATTGCCATAACGCTAAGGAAATCGTTTGCTTTTATCATCTTAAAACCAAATGAAGCGGCTTGGAGGTTATGGCAAGTGTTGCTGTCAGTGTATAGGGTCAGTCCAGCCTTCATGTTGTGTTAGCAGCTAGTGTGCGCTAAATGAATGGGGGTTGGGCTAGCATCAGCATCCTCCATCCAGCTCTTCTGTCGCCCTTTGTTTGCAAATAACTCACCTGGTTGTAATGCACCGTAAAGGGCTTCAGGTAGTCGGATTCTGTGCACGGAACCACTTCAATGTTGTTTATCTCCTCCATAGTTTGGACCTAAGGATGGCTCGCTGGTGGCGCACGGGGGCTGTCTGCTGCTGTCACCGCACTGACAGTGAAGGAATGTGTACGGAAGCCCGGGGTGGACAAAAGAGATACAGTGCATACAGATAAAAGATGAAAATGAAAGTCAAGAGAGTTAAGTAACTAAAAAAATCTTGGTTGCATATGTTGTGGTCCACATTATTCAGTTTCAGTCAAATAATAAGGTGTCAGGCCTATTTATCCAAGGCTAGTAGTACTTTCACTGATCTATCTCACCTGAGATATTTACAGACCTAACTTTATTCCTATTTTTAGCCTACCAGAAACGAAATATAACCCTTTGTGTAGCCAACTATTATAAATTCACAGTAATTGTGTTATTGTCTATATCGTATTCTGGAGAAAATATGAAGTATTTCTATTTATCTTATTAATATATAAGTATAGTTCAAATGAGGGACTCAAAAAAACACACACATATATTTACAGTATAATTTATAATTTTAATATAGCAATAATTGTATAATATTGTATAGATACAAAAAAGGAGATGAGATGACAATAAAAAAATTCCAATTACTTTTACTTTTAGATTGCCTTATGAGACAAAACATTCAAGCTATACTTAAGATCACAAAACACTGAAGTTGAACCATTAAATAATGAAAAGGCTTGTGCGTTGGACATGATTCTCATTTCTAAGTCCAGCCTTGAGATTGAGTTTGACCCCATCCAAAGTCAACAACAAATGCACTTCCTGCCTTTACTTAAAACAACACAATAGTTTTCCTGCTACATGCTTATCCTTGCTCGGTTCAATGCAGACTTTTGATATATAATGGATGTCACCTTTCCGTGGCCCGGTACACCTATTAGATTTAAAACGATAAGGAGCACTCGTTTACTGTGCTGAGTAATGCATAAAATCAGGGTGTGGGTAACTTTTCTCACCAGTGCTGCCTTGAATGGGTGGTGTCTACATGATGTCACCCCCCTTCTCACATCAATAACAGCTTCATAATGGAGCTCCAATCTCAACATGGGCTAACTTCCTCCAAACCGAACTAACCCCATGTCCACCGCCCACTGCACAAGGACTTTCTGCGAGCTGATTTACATCTAAATAAATACAGGCATAGACGAAACAATGCAAGAGGAACTGGTGTCCCTCCTTCATGGGCAAGTCCAAAGTAATATTGCCCCGATCCGGCTCAAGCTGCAGGGTACGATAAGACGGGAGGCAAGTTCGAGGCATTGTGTGGTGGTCAGAGAGGAGTGGACACAAAAGGGACCAAGGAAGAAGAATATGAAATGAAAACGGCCTAAAGAATATTTGTGTGAAAATGTGAAAGAAATGTAAAATTACCATTGGTTAGACATTGGATTATGGGTATAGAGTTTCTCATGTCAATCTGAAGGTGCAACAACTTTTGAACTTTTGAGATTGAAAGAGACCAGAAATGTAGTATGGTTTAGAGACAGTGATTGTAGTCTGCATGTCCTCCCCATTCTCTCTGTGTAGTTGTCTGCATGTGCAGGATAATTGGCCATGCTAAAATACCACCCTAGTTCATAAAAATGTTGGCCTGTAACACATTTTCACTGACCCCATTATAAATAGACTCTATGCTCTATATGCTCTATCCTATTAGTCTCAATTGAACAGCAATGTATTCCACCATGTTACTGTACATATCAAAAGTCCAGTTGAAAGCAGTCTAATGTTTCTGTTTAACTTACAGTATATGTTCTATTGTTTCCTCTCCAAGGCCTGGTTGTAACATCAGCCATAAAAAGGCCTCCTCTTGAAAACATCTTATCAGCAGCTCGTGGGTCTGCTCCAGGGGCACCCATAACGTGTTAATCCTATCCTTCCACGAACATGCGGGTGCTGCGCCCCTTTCCGTCACAACCAATTACAGTGTGCAGGCGACTGATGCAGAGCAGGCTTCCACAGGCTTAGGTCCACACTGAACCTGGAGCCTCCTAAAGATACTGAAGATCTCTGCTGCTCAGGGCAAAGGTTCAAACAATAGTTACTTCTTATAACAGTGAAACGCTAGCAAACTAACATATTGGCCTTTAAATTTCTTGGTGGTTTATGGTCATTCATTTATAGCAATTAAAAAATCGAAATATAAAAGACAGACGCAAATTAGATTAATCATATGTTTGCATATTTCAAGGGTTCTATGCTTTCTCTCACCATCATACTGCTTTTGTGCCCTTGGGCAAGATACTTAGCCCCTTGGTGGTGGTCTGAGTGGTTGTAGGTGCAATATAGTCTCCTTTAATATGCCCCAAGCCGCCTGTTGCTTCAGCGGTAGATGTTATTCTTAATAGGATATGTTAACTAATACTTCTTTCCATAATTACATCCTAAATGTAAGAACAATGCGTGATTTATTTTGAAAGGTATAAACTATTGGTATTTAGGGTAAAAAATAAATATTTTCTGTGGTCTATCCATAGCCAGGTTTATCAGTAAGGGTCAAGCAGGGGATTTGGGCCTTGATCTGGGGAATGCACTTAGCCCGAGGTGGCTGCTGCGCCTCTATTAGCAAACTCAAGACCGTGGGTCAAGATGGCCGCCACAGTCGGGACATGTAGCCGCCGCTCACCTTGTCCAGCAGACGGTCCCAAATCCTCACACAAGTTAGGATTTCAAAATAGCGCCACATGTCACAGGGTCACTTGATAACATGGGGACGAGTTAGGTGTTAGAGCTCAGAATGGATCCAAGTGAAGGTAGTTAAACATGATGGTGACAGGAAGAGGTGGTGATGAAGTGACTGACAGGAGGGTTAAAAAAAGTGTCAGGTTTTAACACAAATATTTATAGTTTAGACATTCACATTGCAGCATAGCCATATCTGGACATTGGCCAAACATGATCTGCTTTGCCAGTATTATGGCGTGTGAAACTGTACCTACTTTGAAAATATAGGCTGTGTTACCATGGGTAAACGACTACCTAGTTGTTTTCAAGGATGTACCCTACCTAAGGCCCATAGTTGCTGAGATAAGATCAATTACTCACAACCCTTAACAGAAATAAGAAGATAAATAAATGAAGATTATTATAGCTAGCAAGCCTAACTTCCAGATAATCACAGTGAAAAATCATGAATACATCAATACTATATAAGACACTACACGTTTTGAAGATATATGGTTGAATTGCCATATATGTAATTGAAAATGTATGAGTCATGCCAAACAATCAGGAAATACTGTAAATTATAGATTGATAACCATTTGCTAGTTTGCTCTAGTTCTCTTAGATATAGGCTTCTACTATTGTGTGAAACAATACCTGTCATTGTCAGACGGCTAAATTAATAAAAGCTCATTAGTCATTTCACTGTCAGAGAAGTTCTAAATGTTCCACAACAACTCACATGGGATTGTAATAGAAAGCTCTGCCAGGACTTGTATTTTTAGAAAAGCTATTATTGTTGTTCTGATCTCAGGATGTGTTTCTGAACAAGGTCAGAAGTTCGGTTTGGTTGTCATTATTAGAAAAGGCACCTCCACAATGCCTCACAATTTCAACGGGTTCCTGGACTGGGCTAGAAAATGTAAACAAATAGCAAATTAACAGAGGTTGGTCAAACACAACTGTAAAGGTACTTCATTGATTATACACTACTGGCCACTTTATTAGGTATAGTGTTCTGTATCTTATTATCTAGAGATGAGCTACTTTTGTTGATCAGAAAAGAATGGCCAGACTAGTTTGTGATTATAGAAAGCCACATCAGGACCTCTTTATTAGGTACAAAATATAATAAAACAGCCAGATGTTATGTTCTATGTATGTTTTGTGATATATATTTGATCATATTCCTTGGTATAGTATTTCCACTTTGAGGGTAAATACATATTTTCTTGGGAACATATATAGTTACTAATGAGGTGCCCCTTTTGACAATACAAAAATAACCTCAGAAGTGGCTTTAGAGGCAGGACCCATTGAGGGCGGCTGATTGTGGGGGACAGCTGCTGCGGACCCTCTGTCTCCTGCTGAGAGACAAACTATTTTCACAAGCCAGACCCATTGTCTTTTGCAGAGAATGAGCAGAGAATGTGGAAAGTCTTCAGGCCACTGTATTAACTTGTGTCCTGGTGAATGGGTATGTGAGGGGGGGAGGAATCACCAACACTGTCCCAGTCATTCGCATCTCTATGGGGTTACCCTTTTTGTAATTGTCCCATAAGTAGATAAGCTCAGGTCTGCAGATGGCTTGTGCAAGTAGTGTGGGAAAACTGATCAAATACGTGCATGCCACAAACACACTACGATTACTATTGCCATGTTGAATTGTAGTACACTTTTGTAAGCTTTGAAATAATGTATTATTATTATTATCTATTTAGGTGTTATAGACTTTCAGTGACCATCTTCTATTATGGTAAGATGGCCTATTTGGTTGACATGTGTGATTTGCAAGACGAAAAAAGTGTGTTCATACATCATGGATCCAGTTTTAAGTATCATATTGAACGGCGTCAATACCGGGAATACTCGGAATGACCATTGACCAAGACACAAAGGTTAATCAATATCAATAATCAATATTTGACCATTCCTGTTAAGGGTCTCGAATCTACAAAGAGGGGGTGTATTAAAGTATTTTAACACATGGTCATTACAACTGCTATAGCTCTTTAGTGCTGCACTAAACAGACTTGAAAAGATCACTTCCCACAAATTTTTCTTTGTTCAAAACCTTCATAAATCTACCAACAGCCTCACACTCTGTCATCACAAATTCCTCTGTTTATCGACTGGACTAAAGAATGAATGCATTGTGTTTTGGGTTTAGTACTAACACTCCCTTTGGACATAGGCCTACAATACAGTAAAAAGTCCCAACATTTGGCTCAAGAAAAGCATTGTTTCTGTGTGCCGCAGTGGTATAATGAAGCCATCCCAGCTGGAGACAAGCAGCGTGACAGCGATGAAACGTTAACATGGCGACCAAGGTCAAAGGACTAAATAAGGAATGACTTCAGACTAGACCAAAATGTGACCTGCAACCCAACCACACAATTGACCACGGACATTTAAGACCGGCCGTTTATTAGGGGCAAGGATCTAAAGGGCATGACATTAGTGACACTTTGGATGTAATTGAAATGTGCAGGTTTATCAAATGAAAGTGGCTTGCTGCCAAAATAACACAATATCGTCCCTCGTCGGTTTTAGAATTAACAACCTGTTCACTAAGGACCCTACTCATCCAGCACAAGGACTGTTCCGTCCGCTACCCTCTGAAAGACGATACAGGAGCCTGCCAGCACGCACTAAAAGACTCAGAGACAGTTACTACCCCCAAGCTGTCAGACTACTGAACTCTCAATAATGCTCCCAATAATACTGAACTCTCAATAATACTGAACTCTCAGTAATACTGAACTCTCTATAATACTGAACTCTCAATAATTCTGCACTAAACCCCTTTACCTAATATGTTTACTGCTGCTGCACTATTTGAATGTATCATGTATGTGCAATACTATATCATGTGCAATACAAAATTCATCTGAAGTATTTTACCACCTGTGAAATACTCTACTCACACCTTATTTAA